>JARJDU010031523.1:0-12858 GCA_030264695.1 Lissagria laeviuscula | reverse complement strand
TCCAAACGTATTTACGTCCACGTCGAACTTGTTGCTTTTTCACCGCAACTTGCACAGCATCGTGTGGAAAATAGGAAAACAGACGCGTTTTCCAACAGTAGTCGTTGGCTTTTCGAACGTGGAAATAGAACGCGAGTTGCGTAGCGATATCGGATGTTTGATGCATTTACCACGCGAATTTCCATATAACGCAGCAATATTGTTGCAATATTGTTCCATGCATAGTTACATCTAGTTATTATTTAACCTTCAATAATTAGTGATAATTGTGTTCCGTTTGGATTACTTACTACGAGGGAATTATGATTACACCGGCACCTACGTTTAAAGCAACTGCACCTAATCAAGGTTACATTCATTTGTTTAAACTAACTATTAACTGATTTTGTAATATTTTTGTTCCTCTATTTCATAATTCAGTTTCTAACTTTTTTTCATATTATTTTATGAGTATAATTACAAGAAGGATTTATTAATATAATTGATGCTCTTTAAAAATTAGGAAAATGAGGTATATGCCGGTTGGCACTATAAACATTCATATCGTTAATGTGTGCGGTTGGCGGTGTGCAACCGGCGAATGTAAGTGAAACGCTAATTGCAAAAATTCTAAATTTAAATCCTTTTATTCGAAACGAAAACCATTGAGCTCAATGCTATTTCAAATATAATTGTTTTCAACGTAGTTTTGGTAGAATATATTGTAATTATTGAATTTTTTTTTAAATTAAGTTTTTAGAAAGATACTGAGGTGTTTTTAATATATTTTGATATTATGTTAATAAATATGAGAAAACCTGAGCATAATGTGATAATATTCAGTTTGTGTGTTTTACACTATTTGCTTGCCAACATGAATAAAAAATATAATTTCTAGGACATAGCAACTATAAATGTAGGGCATATATACCTGGTTTTACGCAATTACACTGAAATATTCTTTGACCACAGGTATATTTATAATCTATATATGAATATAAAAATATTCATAACAAAAAATAAAAGATTGCATAAATAAAATGCAAATATCAAAGTAATAATAATAATGATAAAAATAATAACAATGTACATTAAAAACTTGAATACAAAATTTAAACTTTTTCTCATGGTACTTATGATTCATTTTGTTCAGACTTCATCTACGCAAACGTAGTCGATAATGTCGATTGACATAATTTATGGTTTTATTACGTTTTGTACGTAATACGTAGGTGTAAGCCTTTAAACCCGTGCCAAGTCCAATATTTATGTCAGAAGGAAACGCTTAAAACTTAATACTGACTGACTGCATCAACCGGAAATTAAATTACCTCCTACTTTATTTAATATATAGTTGCTAGCTTTGTAATACAAATCAATGTATGAAATAACATTAAATATATTTAAAAAAAATCAATCCCTTAATGTATTGTAAATATAAATTATATAATAGCATGTTAACCCATAAAGTTATCATCGATATTTGCATGTCGCAGACTACAAATATAAACAATTTCTCCAATACACGCATCAAACTGATATTTCTTACCATTTTATACACTCATAAAAACGATTGAATAAAACTAATTATTGAAAACAATTTAAACTAATAATATTTCCATCTTTTTGAACTATAAATTTTGCTATAAATTAAAATTTATACGCTTTGCTTTCATATTAATGTAATGGTAAATATATAGGGAGTAAATCCCTATATATTAATCACATAATAATCACAAGAGATGTAACTCTTACAGGTATCTGGAGTCCCGGCCAGAAATCTTCTTTCGATCGGGAAGAGCTACGCCAATTAACAATAGAAGACTCTATACGAAGCAGCGACGACGGAGGTGTCCCTGTCATATGGACTCCGAAAAGTGCAGGATCTTCTCCAATCGCTGAGAGAAAAGAATTTCAATTTCGTTCAGTCAATTTTGAATCGCCTGTGCTCAGTCGTAAAACCCGCAAAACCACATCTAACGTAAGTAAAAAAGAACAACAACAAAGTTTCATCTAATGCCTATGCTGTATATGTTTAAATTTTAGGGTTCTGTGAATGCAGAACCAGTATGGAACACCGGCAACAATTACACTAACCAATCGGAATTAAAAGAAAGCAAAAAGATTTCAACAAGCCAATCAGCACCTGGACCTGGTTTCTGTGGAGATTATACACCCCGATTACCAAAAGCTCAGAATCCAACTATAACATTACTTCAGAAGGCTCGCGAAGGACAAATTCCTCCAAAAAGTGCTGCTTATATTGAACAAGATCGATCTAGAAGGAAAAATGATTCACCTTATAGTTCCCAAAACGACTTAAGTATGAATTGCGATTATCTACAGTAAAAATACTTATACAATATTAAATTTCTTTTTTATAGTTTATAATCTACGAACAGAATCCGTAAGTGATTCTGATACCGAAAGACCGAAACGCACAGTTCGACAGGTAAAGAAGCAGTACGAAGGCATCGGTCCAACTACCACTCATGGCATGCCAGTTGGTTTAAGATCTGTAAATATCCTTTGAATGTCTAAAATTTCCTCATTTATACTGAAACTCTAGTCACTCTAGTTTATCTTTCTGTTGTTCTGCCAATAAAAATCGAAATTTTCTTTGATTTGAAGGAAATCCGAGATGCTAATATGTCACAATGGTACCGAAAAATGTACGACACGATTCATAAACATAGGCCTAGTAAATACGACGACGGTATGTACTAATCCCTCCCTAAAAGTTTATATCACAAATAATTTTCACTACAAGACAATGAAAACTGAGTGCTTTGCTTTTTTATTTTTCTTATTGCAGAAGAATACGTGACTATTCGTTATAAACAACGCAACCGAGGTAATGAACAATTTAACAGTTTTCTTGCTTTATTTGATCCAAGTTAAACTACTGTAAAAGCTTCTTATCTACTTCATTGATGTTATATATTGACCTTCGACTTTAGAATCATTTTAACTCAATGTGCACTTCACCATTCACGGTTAACATTGCAACGTATACAAAAGTATAATAAATTGTATTAAACTTTTAGGGAAATATCCTTACGTGACGGGTTATCTTTCGGAACCGGAAGCAGGAACATACGACAGTGACACAGGCCATTCAGACGGGAATAGGTATTCAACTCTCGATCGTAGACGGGCACCGTTTCTGGGTGGAAGCAATTCAAACGTTACTAATTTTTCAACTGACCAGGCTTATATACCTCATACCTCGACCACATTACCCAACACATCTCGTGTTGTTAAACCAGCCAGAATTGTGTCAACTTCAACTAACAGTCCTGGAGTTACAAGCAAGAAACAAGAGGAAACAACAACCATAACGTAATTAGAAAAAAATCCTTGCATAAGTGTTTAAAGAAAATAATTCATTTGCCGTTTTAGTTATAAACCGGAAATCCAACAATCACAAAGTGCCATTTCCTTAAGTAGACCTGGAAAGATCGAGAATTATACACCAGGAAAATCTTCAATTAGTGACATTGAAGCAAAAAAGGTAACATTTTTTTTATGCATGAATTTTGGGGGAAAGTTTACAAAAACTATCAATTTTTGTTATAGTGGTGGGACGAAGTCATGGATATATTCGATGGGGTAAATTATTTATTTTTTATTATTTTCATTGGTTTCATATAACATCCCTTGGTTTTTTTTTGTAGAACAAGCTAAAATTACTATGTGTTTCTAACATTGTTGTGGTTCTGGTTGTGTTTTGTTTTTGTATGATAGTGGCTGGATGATCATTCCGCTTTGCAATTCCTACCGTCAGCTTCTTTGCAGACGAGTTACAATTTTGATCGTGCCTACCAGCGTAGAACCGTAAGAAGCAATTTTAAATGCCACTTCGATAATACCAATGGTCACATTTGCATTACCACTTTCCTAGGCAGATTCCAAATAGTTCGAATGGTAATCCCAAGTGTGGCTATGGATAAACACTGATTCTAAACACATGCACTAATTCACCCTTGTTCACCTTATTAACTGATTAATTTGTAATTTATAAGCCTATATATTCGAACTATTTTCAGATGGAAAAACAACAGCTGCAACAAAGACAAAAAATTCCACTAGTTCAACCAAAAGGTTACTTAAGTCAGTAAGTATCAATTTTAATATATAATTGTAATTGTTCTGACTTCTAAAATCTGTTAAATTATATTTAAAGAGCCTTAAAGGAATCAGGATATGAAAGCGACTCGACTTTGATTTTCCGACGTCGTGATGAAACTGCCCAGCAATTAAACCCTGTACAACAACGAGAAGTCTATAAAAACATTCAAAGAGGAGGTGACGTACCTCTTCATGGTTTGAGGAAGTCAGTACCTGATCGCCCAAAAGGTACTTTAATTTGTTTGCTAATAAAATGTAGTGGTTGGTTTAGAATGGTATAATAGCAAATAATAGTTTATAATAGCATTGACTATAACTCGGCTTTGTGGTGGTGGTCAAAATTTGTTCCAATTTTAACATATTCTCCTTTTGTGGTTGTAATAAAAATACTGTGTGAATAACTTATCTCAGCATGGCCAAAACAACTCCAGTAAGTATATAAACCGAACACACAATTACAATTACACCATGTACAATGTACAGTGATAAAGTGAAAAAAAGACAACTTCGCACACCTTTTAAGTGTTACTTGTTGATCATGCAGATCGATCACTTTCTTCAGAAACGCACAGTAATGCACACCTTCAACCAAAGATCGATACCTCTTCAATACTCATTTTATTGGATTCCAGAGGAAGGTCTTTATGCACGCGAACGCCAAGCAGGAGTTTCTACCATGAATCGATTAAGAGTTCACCGATCGGCACCTTGTACCCGCAGTCGGAGTTCTAGCAAAGAGAAACCAATACTGTGTTATCCAGTTTTATCCACCCACGAGTCAGATACTTTTGCAGCATATAAGCGAACAGCTCCGTCAAATCCCTACAAAAGTGGAGATGCAAAAATTATCGCCCAAAAGCCACCAAATCCTCCAAAGCGAAAATCATCTAGAAACAATTCTACTTTAAGAATGATACATAACGCAAAATCAGCAGGTGCTAAACGACATGAAACATGTTTCTCCCCGGTTCTTAAACTACCTTCGACTAACGTAGCTAATGTGAAACAATTGAGGGAGAAAATTTCAACCAAGTTATCAACAAATACTGCAAAAACAACTGCAAAGAAGGATGGCTCGTTAACCAAAAAATGTTATTGCAATAAAAGTAAATTACCATGTTCTAAATGCAGCAAGCAAACTAAAAAATCTCCCGTTGAAGTTAAGAAAGCCGTAGTGGGTCAAATTAACTCTATGAATGGCAACACAAGCGGAGCTATCTTGGCAAAACTGAATGGCTCTAAACCTAGCAAATCGATTGAAAGAAATAAATACTCTAAAACATTTGCAGCTAATAGTATTTCCAGTTTAAAAAAATCATCAAAATTGTCATCGCCAATTCCATCAGTAACAAGTTCTCGAAGTACTTTAAAGAGTACTTCAATGGATTCATTAAAACCATTTAAATCCTATAAGCAGAAATCAACTAGTAAAGGGGCTATGTCCAAAGGTGAAGAAGCCCTTAAACCATTGAAAAAGACTAAGTCTAAGAAGGAATTGATAAACACGCAAGTAAAAAGTGAAGAAAAATCTAAACCACCTATGTTGACTACAAAGCAACCAGACGGATTCTTTCAACAATTGTTTTTTGGTCCTGATGCTACTGCGGAAAGACCTAACAGATTAAAGAAATATATATCTAATTTGGACCAAATGTCTGAATATTCAAGAAGTTGTGATCCCACTCTTGGAGCCCTTAAACTTTATCTTGGACAAACCAAACCAGTAACGGAATCCCGTTTTAAATACCTAGACATGGTCCGTTCAAGATCAACAAGTCCACGATCATCCCCCATAATCTCAAGATACGATGAGAGAAGCATCAGTCTTCCTCCCAAGTTAATCTTTACTCAGACCAGTAGACCTGCCACTCCTAACTTTGAAAGAAAGAAGTTGTTTGTTTGTAAGGACTCAAGCAAGAACAAAGATGCCAAAATCGATAAAATCATTTTCAGTCAAACCTCACGACCCATATCTCCAATGGTAATTCGTAGAAGTGGCACCCCTGTAACTCCAACGTCCAGTTCAATTACATCTAGCAGATGTCCAAGTCCATGCTCAGTTGAAACTTTGTACTTTTCAGAAACTTCCAGACCAGTGTCTCCAATTGTTACCCAACAACCGCCTCCGCGACCGAAACGTCCCGTTTCGCCAATTTACCAACCTCCTAAATTACCAAATGTCATTCGCTCGCCTTCATATAGAAGAATTAAACAAAAACGACCAAGAGCACATTCGGCTGATGTAGAAAGTAATCGATCATTGCGTTTTAAAGAATTAAATAAGTTTTACCAAGATTTAGAAAGACTTGGACAACTTGAAAGGACTGCATCCTCGAGTGATCTTCGCCCAAGGAAGAAATTTGAAGAAGCTATCATTGATTATGACAGGTGGCAAGAGGTACGACAAAGAGAAAGAGCTGAAAGGGAACTTACATCGCTCTATAGACAACTAAAACGAACACAGGAAGAGCAGGATTTTTTATTTAGACCTAAATATGTTGAAGGAATCAAATGGCGGAGAGATTTGGATCGTGGCCTGAGGATCAAGGAACGATCCGTTGATAATTTAAGGAATGAGTTTGAAAAGATTAGAAAGGAGCAAATAGAAAAGGAGCGTCGCTTGAAGGAAGATTTAAATATAAAGCGCGGTGTTTACAAATCTTTATGGCGTGGTAACTCGGTGGTGAATGTGGCGCAAACTTTGAATGAAGAACAAGCTCGATCAAAATCAGAATCCAGAGCGTCAGTACGTCAAAGAATCGTAGATAATGAGGATTTATTAACTCATGGTATTGGAAGCAGGATTTGGAGTAGTCTGTCCCTGGAGCAAGTTAATATTTTAAAGAATCAATTAACTGCAATTTATGGCAATGATAAAAGGTTTATGAAAGATGATACTAATAGAACTAATAACTATATTGATGTAACCAAAGGCGGCTGTAAAGCACCCAAAGAATTAAGAGTAAGAAGGAACTCTGATACTGATAATAAGAGCGTAGTTGGTACTGTAGGAATTATTAAAAGCAAAAGTGCTAGTGCCATCAAACCCACTACAATACTATCAGAGAAGGAAAAGAAGCACTTATCACATACAATTTCTAAAGAAGTTCTACAACTGAGAAATAAGCGATTCAATGTTCTCCAAGCTAAAGAGACTCGTGGGGCCATTGCTGCAGCAGATGCTAATTTATCAGAAACTCCTTCACCGAGAACCTGCTATTCGCTGGAAGTATCCGAAGACGATCAAAAAAACCAAGATTTTCTTCTAGTCCTGACTAAAAACGATTCAAAGGCATACAAAGACTCCTTGAATGAAACTCTAGAAGTTTGGGCACGGCCCAAAGCAGATTGCGATAATTTACGACAGGAAAAGTCCGAAACTGAAAGTGCCAGTACTGATGGCTCCACCAAAACAGTAATATTTAATGATCCCAATATAATTAAACCGCAAACAGCTGCAAAAAAGACAAAAAAAGATAAAATCTTAGCTAAAGTAGAATATTTTGAAAATAAGGATAAAGAAATCTACACTCCAATTATATATAAACCGTCTGACGAGCCTGCAGAGGACATAGGAGATACAATTACACACAAAGCAAACTCAAATCTGCGCCGATCTCAGTCAAATCAAGATGTTCGTGAACTTTTTGGAGAGTCTCAACTTAAACGCATCGCCACAGAACCCCTATCTGCAAGTAGGAAAGTTAAATACGTCAGACCATCTTCTCCAATATTGCGATCGGCTTTCCCAAGATGTAGAAGCCTTTCACCAGAGAATAGACACCTTCCAAATGTAAACCTTCTAAAAGATAGATTTGAACACTACCATTATAATAACTGTCTTGGTATGACTCCTCGTCGTTGTGCAAGTGATCCTCAGCTAAGTAAGCATTTCCATGATGGTGAAAAAGTCCAAGAACTCCGGGCCAAGTTTGAATATCCAAAAATATCTGGCAGAGGCCGAAGTCGCGTACGAAAATCGGGATTGATTAGTTCTTCCCACCTTAGAGCTGAAGATCGTTACATGCCACATATCAACATTATCAATAAAATAGCAACATTGTATCCTAAAACGCATCGAAAAGAGACAACACGTAGCTCGGAGAATCTAGCCCGGATTCTAGGGATACCAGTTGGGGAAGTGCATAAATTACGAGAACGTTTTGATGCTGCCGATAGGAGAATGTCAATTTTAGGGCACATGTTTACTTCCTCTCCGAATATCAATGAGTTGAGGGACGTGGCACAGTATCTGTCAGGAGATTGGTATGCTCATAAACATGCACGTGCCCAACGAGGAGATGTTGTGTTAAGACCAAGAGGACAGCGACCAAAGTCTGCAAGTCCTCCACGGTCGAAAAGCAAATTAGCCTCAATTTTGAAGTTACCAGATCGAGACTTTGTGCCTTTTCGGTCATGGTGGAGTCCCGGAATACAGAAACACAGCGTTCACTTCAAAGGTTTGAATGATTATACAAAAACCCACACACTACACACACATATACATAAACTAGCGCTTAGTGATAATTTTGAAAATAAATGAAAATTGAATTTAACTAACTTTGCACTAGAATTTCTACAAATTAATAGAATTAAAAATATTTAGTAAAAAAGTTGTAAATAAGAAGAAAGCAAACAAACATGTTATATCTATGTAATAGAACCCGAAGGGCCACCACCACCGCCACCATGTTGTGAACAAGAGATGAATGGTGAATTAAATTTTGAGCAGAATGCGGACCTAATTTCAGGTAAAAATCGAAATTGCCAATAGTTATTAAACTAACTACTAAAACAACATAATTACGTATTAAAAAATATTATTGAACAATGTAATGCAAGCAATAATTAGTTAATATTAATATTTTCCTGGAATCGGGTAATTTCTGAATCAGATCGCGCAACATTTATTGCCAATAAATGTAAATAAATTATGTTTTCGGTCATTAAAACAACTAGTAAGAATTACCAGTATAATAAAGGTAAAAGTGTATAAGTGAAAGTTGCTCGCAACCTCCTAATAAACAATCTGTAGACAGACCCAAGAGAGAAATCAAATTTACACGCACGACCAGTTTCATATTGCAAAGAATTTTGACCTCAAGCAATTATCATAAAAGAGAATATTTATATATTTATTAATTTCTTGTATAATTTTACTATTAGACGATATTTCTCAAAATAAAGTTTTTGGTCTCTTTATAATAAAAGTAAGCTGAAAATTACAACGGTCATGTTATATTACTGCAATTTCGCGCAATTAGGTACTGTTAAACGAGGCTTACATTCCATGTTCCCAGATTACACTCAGATGCGACAAAGATAATTAAATTGTAATTATGTCAACTGCATTCAATGCAATAATTGCAGATGCATGGCAATTCCAACAAATAGAAACATAGTAAAATCCAGATAAATCTAAACTCGTTACAGAGTCCACATTCATAGACAATATCGAGGAATTGCTATTAGAGAAGCTTTTAGACAATGTGAAAGTTTCAAGTTTAAAAGTCATTGACTAGAGCAATTACTTCCATATTTAATTCATTTAAATATGTTATTATGTTGATACGCGACTAGGTTAAGCTTGCGAGATTGTTGAGTAAAAGTGGAAGTTGTAACCGTTGGTTTGAGTTCGCGAGTTTGTAAGTTGATGCTCGAGTCACAGTTGCGCATCAGCACCGTACTCCTTAGCAACTCAAATATATATTAAAATTTATAGTTCTTTTTAAATAAACAATTCTCACTAAATTATTAACAATGAGTGTGATCTTAAGTAATAATATCCAAGCAATTTTGCGTAAGTTTCTTGAGGATAATTTATGCAGATATTCTTGGGAATCACTTAACACATTTGACAAATGTTTGTTTATTCTTTTATTATATTATAGAAAGCCCTCGCAAATATGTGGAAAATGAAGTGACTATTCATTATCGAACACCAGTGCGACAAGAAGTGAAAGAGATAATTGATGACCAAGAATTGGCTAAGAAACAGGCAGAAGCAATGAGAAAGATTTATGAGGAGGAACGCCAAAGGAAGCATCTGCAGGTTAGCCATTCTGATAACGTAAGTTGAAGTAAATTTGGTTAAGGAAAAGCATAAAGAAGTGATCGCTTAAAAAATGCTTTCGTGCAACTAAAACATATAGCTACAAATGGAATTTCTGCTTTTACTAATTATTAATGTTTTTGGATTGTTAATTGAACTTGACGTTAATATACATATTTTAATACTTTCTTTTTAGCATTTTGCAAAAGTATATAAATTACTATAAAAGAAGTATGCATTAAAGCGTAAACAAAATTTGTCGTTCATATAAAGAAATTTTTTTTTGCTGTGCACATGTCACGTAGAAAAACAAAGCGGTCTTTGACACAATTAGTAACGTTTTCTCTTCCTCTCCACCTTTCACAGTTGGTCAGTATATTGTTATATGAGGAAAGAACAACGTTAATTATTTCGGTAAATTCATTTTCTTGACAAATTTACTTCTAACTTTACTTCTTTAAAACAAATCTAAGTAACAAATTTAATTAAGCACATCCTAATTAAGCCTTATAAATATATTTGTGTTGTGTTTATTTGTTTTAGGAACTACAAGATAGACGAAGTCGGAGACATACTGATAACTTCATTCAATCTCAAAAATCGCCTATTTCTCTGAATCGATACGACGACTTCTTCGAAGACATACCACCAAAGTTAAAGACTCGCCCCCGTTCCCCTGAACCACGTCTTGTCGCCCGGGCACTATTCAACTTCGTAGGACAATCTGCCAGAGAATTGACCTTTAAAAAGGGCGAGGTAATTTTCATTCGTCGCCAAATCGACAAGAATTGGTATGAAGGAGAACTGAATGCGATGGTTGGATTATTCCCATCAAACTATGTCGAGGTAAATCTAACGTAAACAAATTTAACAACATTATCAAATTTTTGTTGAAATAACATTGCAGATTGTACCGTACGACGGTATGAAAACAACGTTACGCAAGCCTAATGAAGGTCAAGCGCGAGCCAAATACAATTTTATTGCCCAAAGCCATTTAGAATTATCATTGGCCAAGGGGGAACTAGTAGTGGTAACTCGCCGGGTGGATGATAATTGGTACGAAGGACGAATAGGTGGACGAAAAGGTATCTTTCCTGTGAGTTATATAGAAATGCTGGTAGATCCCCAAGAAGGACAAATCGCATCGACAAAACCAGTTGCCAGTCCAGCAGCGCATTCGCTACTTGCGAATGGTACTTCTGGTGGCAAAGAATCCATGGGAACTCATAGCTATGTCCCCACATTTCCTACGCAAGATTTGGGGATGAGTTATCGTGCTAAACCAGTGCAAATTAATTCTGCGGGGACTTATGGCTCCTTAAAGAAAAACCCAATTGATCAGGCCTTACATATTGATATTCAAAATGATCCAGTTGCGTAAGTATTTATGAAAACACTGATTGTGTTATGTTGTTTGATTATTGAAAATTACACTTGTAGATATCGAGCATTGTACAAATACCGCCCACAAAACGAGGATGAATTGGAACTTTTCGAAGGTGATGTTGTCCAAGTGCTTGAAAAATGTGACGACGGTTGGTTTGTCGGCACAAGTGAACGTACAGGAGCTTTTGGCACTTTCCCTGGCAACTATGTGGAACAGATTGTTAATTAAATACAATTTAAAAACATTTCATCGTATACAAATGGTCAAATTGGGCAACATTCATTACAATGGAAGATCAAAATCAAAGAAAATTTTGATTGCAAATTAAGCAGTAATATTTTTAGGGCACGTTTAATTGATAATCTAGTCATTAGCCAAATTATATTAATTACATGACTAATTAAAGATATGATATTATAATCGTAACTAACCATGTGGATTGTGTTTAACGAGAGCATAGGAAGTGTTAAAGTTTTAATTTACATTATTAATAAATAAAACAAATGTAACGCAGAGTAATATGAATGTAATATTTATCACAATCAGCGCAATTTAATATTTATGAAGCAATGTGTTGAACAATGAGGAACAAAATCATTTTTAAATAATTTGTTCTTTAATCATTTGTTAAATATTTTATAATTTAACTTAAATTCACATAATCAGATGTGAATTTTTATGTATACCTATAATAATGAATCTTCCAACATAATTTATATCGCAAGCAGCAAAATTAACAAATAATTGACTTTTAAGTCATTCTAAGAAAATTATAATTATCGATGCGGAATTAGAATATTGCAGATAATATTGTATAGACAACTAGACCGCCTGTGGTGCCTTAATATTTACAGCAAATAATAAATTAATATTCCGTTGACACTACACGCAGATGTCATCAACAATTATTTAAACCCTACTTATCTTATTAATTAAAAAACATTTAATATATACAATATAATATACTATGCAAGAATGAATGAATAAATTACAAATGAAAGCGCACGCCAAGTCTCAAATAGTCTACGGTGATATAGTCAACGAAAACTAGAAATTTTTCAAAAATTCGAGTAATAATCGAACTTCGAAATTAACAGCCATAAGGAAACGGCTCACATACCAAAATGTGTATTTTGAAGCGATCTTAACAACAACATATGAGACAATTTTTTGCCTATAATATTTCACTACCAAAAATGTAAAAACATTCCCTTTTCGCAAGTTTTATGAAAGAATTGTTTTTTTAAGCTCTATTCAAATAAGTATGACTCTTCCTGTTTATTATTATTTGAGAAAAAAATGTGCC
>JARJDU010031520.1:0-10878 GCA_030264695.1 Lissagria laeviuscula | reverse complement strand
GTTTTTTTTAAGGTTGATATTAAGCTTTTTGCATTTTACTGTATTACGCCAATAGTTTGTAATGCAGCTTTTTCCAGTTTGTATTTACAGGACTGGAATTAACCTCTTGCAGGGCCAAGTACTGAAAATAAACGAAGAAAGGCCCACAATCGTACCTTCGTGGTGGGTATACCCACATGCGCAATACATAGCTGGTGTAATACACCAACCATATAGATGGCGGTGCTAGTTGTTATATTCTATTGTGTGTGCCAGTTTGCGATGTATTATCACAAATTCAAATAAATAATAATGACGGAAAAATTGTGTGTGACACACGTAATGAAAGCTCATTCAGGACTACTTTCTTCACAATCTTTTCTTGAAATTTACAATCGACATAACTGATGGCGGTAATACTTTTGGAATATATTTGTTTTGTTTGCAGAATAATTTCTAGTAAGATTTATTTTTTTAAATTTTGCAACCATTTCAGCCCGAAGCGCCCTAGGCGGGCCCACATTTATGCGGCCCCCTTTTCAACTTAAAACTTTATGTTGATTTGTTTTGTTTGTTGTAAGTTATGAACAATTTAGTTTGAATTTATTTATTATGCGTTACCTTATTTAATTTATACTTTCACACGCGCTTTGACCTATTGCTATAAGACTCATAGGTCTTCATCAAAGTACCAGAAATTAATTTAATAGTAATTTAATTATATTAAATTAATTTATATTTTATGTACACTTCACCTTTGTTGTTACTTTCAATTAAGATTTACCCTTATTTAAGTAGGATTTTCGGAGCAAGTGCACAGTTCTAGAATTTTATATATTCTTTTAAATATACAAGTAAAATTAGCGTTTTTGTCAATGTTAATTAAAGCGTATTAACTCAAGTATTCGTTAATTTCAATAAATGTTAAAGTATTATAAAACAAATAAAGATATATGAGTTGAAAAACAAAACTAGGGTACACTTACCCCACTCCACCTTAATGTGTTTTCAGTAAAATAATAATGTGAAGTTAACTAGCATTAATACAACCGACATTTATTGCAATAGCAATTGCTACTATTAATACAATATTTATTTGTTTCATAAACTGAATCACTGGACAGTACTATATAATAAGAAAAAAATATATAAAGTTTTATGCTTGATATACAATCTAAATCCAAATGCAATAAAGAAAGAAATTTTTCACAATTCGCAATATCTTTGCAGAACCAACAACCATTCGAATATTTACCTCTGGTACCTTCATACATTGATGCATTTGATGAAAATCAATAAGAGAAAAAAGAATCAAGAGATATGAGTTTCGCCTTGGATGAATATACGTGATGCTGTATGTCCCATCTGCGTAGCGCCGCAGCCGCTGAGCTCGTTTACAATTGGATGACAAACCACCAGCGCTTCGATTGCCTCAGTATACATAGACAATTCTTGATTCGATCCAAGTATAGCATACCCTCTGTACTATGTTAAAATATAATATTCCAGAATGGAATAAATAAGATAAAACTCGAAGTTAAAACACTTCAACGCATATTGTAACAGCAAAAAAAATCGAAAAATGTAAATAGAACTTTTATGCACGAGCACCATGTTATTTTAGAATAACAAGCTTAAAGAAACGAAATAGAGATTGCGTTAAGCCTTCCTTAACGCAACAAGTGTTGTTATAGACATAACATAATTGATAGTCTTGTAACGCAAGCAAACCCCAGCCAGCCATTGTTCGTAAGAGCTGCTCGTTTGTGGCAGAATTTGGTGTCACATCAGCGCCGACACGCGGCTTGCTAGGATAATTGTGTCCGATGTGACTGTAGTTCACGAATGGTATGACAAAAATTAAAAAATTAATAAGAAGTAATGTGGTGTTTTTAGCGTGTTAATAAAATATTTTATCTACGCCTACGCGAAAAAGTTAATGAAATCGTACGGTGAGCATGCCGTTATAGATAGAAGGAACTAACTGAGCATGTACTGCACGGCTCGTGCGTAACCGTTCCGCTCGTACGTAAAATGCCACTTACCACACTCGTGAAGTAAAACACTAGTACAAATCTCGTGTGTTAATGCTTTAATTGTGCTCATTCTGTAACTCTCACCGGCACCTATTAAAACAATCATAACGCAACTCAATGCGTAAAATACCCTAAAATTTCATTATAATAAGATTCAATCTTTAATTATATTTATTTTATTTATTCCAACAGCATTTTTTTAAAGTAGTTGTAAACGTCTACTGGTTACATAAAATAAAAGAACAAGCAAAACAACAAAAAAAAAAGAATGCTAGAGCACAATATTAATTAACACCCTCGTAGCTATTTGCTCTTATTTTACGCTTTAATAACGCGGCTGTTTGCATTCAAACTCCTTTGTTTTAGTTTGCGCAATGCATAACTTCATTAACTTCCCCAGACGCTACTATCCATGCCAGAAGAAAAACTATAGAATTATAGATAAGCAGTCCTGTATTTTATACTTTTATTGCATATAATCGCCTTTTATTTTAGTTCCGCTTTTCCTTTATCATTATTAGCATTTATTGCCCTTGTGGATTAGTTTATGGCTAGTGATGTGGCGTGATAGCAACAGATCAAACATTTTAAGAGCGCACATAAATTTTAATACGAGCACTGCGCACTCTTACAACGAGTCAACGTAGTCAACACTCGGTGCTGTAAAGAAAGAAGTCCGAAATAAATGACTCTGCAATGCGGCGATTATTATCAAGTAATGGTATAATGCCGTCCGCCACCACTTCCACACCTAACACTCACAAAACACTCAATAGGCTTTATACAATAAATTAAATTTTTTATATATATATAATAAATAAATAAATAAAAGAAAAAATCCATATAAAAAGTTAATTATTCAATAAGTAAACAAAAAGCAATTAACAATCAAAAACGTATATAAATAAATATCTTAAAAGCCACAGAAAGCGGAAATTAAATAAACCTATAGAAAAATACTATAATAAAAGGTGAACATGTAAATGGTAACAAAGAGAACAAAAAGGTTTGCATTAAATAATTGATGTCTTATAGAAGATGAAGAAGAGGAAACACTTCCTTCCTAACGTTGTGTTTCCATTTCTTTTTTGTTATTTGTTTGTTCGACTTGACGATACGATAGTTTGTCAAAGTACAACCAGAGTAAACAATCATCTAAAATGTAAAAGCGTCGCGGCTTGGTGTTACTAATGCGCGTGCATTAATTATGCATCGGTTTCTTTTGCTTTCTGTCTCATATTCTCACAGCACACGCCGTGACTTGCTGTCATTTTGAAGAATTTAACATTTATGATTTTATAAAAATAGCGTTGCGTCATTTTCGGTGTGGTATAATGATAAATCGTCGACACCGCGGCGCACAAACGACATTAACACAATAAATTTGAAAAAAGCAAGCTACCTTAGCATTATGGAGCTGCACTGGTACCGATGGTACGCAGCCATTTCGGGTTTCATGTGAACGTAGGGCGGCTATACCATTCGAGAATTAATACTATTTTCGGTGGGCATGTTCAAATCAAAGCAAAGTCAATAAATATATCCATTAGATTCATTAAATCAGACACATGAACGAGTAAACTAACAGAAATATTATGATGTTGGAAAGTTATTGCTATTGTTATCTATAAGAGTGGTGAAAGAGAAAGGAGTACAAACAATTGTGCTAAAACGAAGCAACCGCTTTTATTGCAAGTTTAATTTGAGTTAGTGTGTTTTCTATTCAGCCAGCTATGCGCGTAAGAAACAATATAAATTCTATCCCGGCGCCTTCACCATTCAATATAAAGCACTTGCGATAAATTTCAACAATCAACTTCTATTTATACCTTGCAAATAAACTTTATTTTACATCATATTTGTTAATAAAACAAATAAAATTAAGACAGACATCATTTGAGTGATTTATGAATCGCGGCGCAACCCATATTAAACTATTAATAAATTGTTATCAGTTTGTGTGAATTGTGATTTATATTACAACACTCCATAGGTATAATAACTTAATGTGACATGTTGACAATGGAATTGTTTCTACGCTTTGAGATGTGCGTGAAGAGGCGGTAGAGGCGGCAGAATGTGAAAATGTGAAACAAATGATATAACGTAACAATCGCCGCGCGGCACACTATACCACAGTGTGGGTAAACGCTAAACGCCGATAATCCAATGAAAACCAAACCTAACCGAAGTTTACAAGCGGATTTCAGCAGTTTCAGCTTGTGGTTGTCCCTATCAAAGCATTGTAAGCATTCTAGCGACGCTTTTCTTGCTATAGTTTATCGACTTTAACTTCTTGTGATTTTAAAGCTCAAGATAACAGACAAGATTATTATAACAATATTAATAAAATAAATTCCGTAGATAAAAAGGAAAGCAATTTATATTTGAAAACTGTCTCAAACTTTATATGAAATTATTTATTTATTCATTTAAGTAATTAATATATTTATTTCCATGCTAAGTAACGTTGATTACTCAACAATTAACTTAACTTTTAATGAAAATTATAAACACATAATTCAATTTAACTTTTCCCAAAATACAAACCAAATCAAACCAAGCAAAGCATTAACAGATAAAAAGCACAAAATTTAAAAACAAATTCTCTGCCATGCCAGAGCTTTTATCTGGTAAACAAAAACGATGTTGCAATTGAGACTCGTTCCTGATTACTTCATTCACTTGCAGGCTCACAATTGCCGAATTTGCAGATCGGGCTCCACGCATCCATGTAAACACCCCACGCTCATAAACTGTAATTATGAACAATTAAAACGGTTTTCGCTCTTTTCACCCAAAGCTCCGATGGGGAAAACCACTCTCTTAGCAGCGTAGCAACATGCGAGGATTGAATTTTCCGAGTTTTTCTCTGCCCAGCAAGGATAATCACAAATATAATATAGGTATAAACTCGGCAGAAAGAAAGAAACGCAACGAGAGTGGATAATACCCACTTTTCACTTTTTATTTGGTGAGCCGCATAAATCCACGGATTTTTTGCTGTTTGCTTTACTGTTACATCCAAGTTTGTAATTTTTTCGCTGTCCTTGTCCACAGTGTGTGAATTAATACGTTTAAAAAAAAAGTTGAATTGTTAGCAGTCGCACGCAACACACACTGAACAACCAAGTCAATATCTCTCTCAATCTCCTACCCACAGTTAGGGGTGCTTCCGTCGCACGCGGTGAATATACGCAAATAGTCAAAGAGTCACCCCGTCACGTCATTATTGCATGTGCGTGAGCAAATGCACAGCGGCGGCGGCGTTTTATGTCACAATTCGTCATTCGCTTCGCTTAGTTTGAGCTTCATTCAGTAAACTACTGAGTGCTGCAAGATAATTATTTCAATAATTATTTCAATTAAGTACTGTATACTCTAAAAAAATCTCAGATAGATGATCAAAATCTCATTCAAAAGAGGAAATACCATTTTATTTGACACTGATAATTAACATACAATTTGTGAAAAGATTATTTGAGTGAGACACCTTGTAGATGGTATACAGGAAAGAAGAGAAAATGTTAAGCCAATATGCATATATTGCGTGCATGCAGCTATGCCGCGTACAAAAAGCAAACAGCAGGGAAGTTGATAAAACGGTGGCATGGGGAACAGCGAGTGGCGCGAGCGTCGGATTGGCGGATATATAGTCCAAAGATGAAACACTGCGAGTATGAGTAAATGTGTTGTGAGCAGCTAATGCAGTGGAAAAGGTTGGGATTTATCATGAAAATATCAAATAGAGTGGAGGAAATCACTAGCCGCGTTGAGGTTTGCTGATCTTTTTTTTTTTATTTACTCGGATCAACTCACATTTGTTGGCTTATGGTGAAAAATAATGAAATTCTATTGATAATAAATTTGGAAGTTATTGCTTTTTTTTTAATTTAATAAATATTCATTTGCATTAATTAAGAGATTAAATTAGATCTCGCACTCCTTACGCATTTCTCAATTTCAGAAAAAGAAAAAGGGTTGGGCGATGGGCTTGCAACTTATCCCTGTCATTTGCAAATATATGCTGCAAGGCCATCGAGACCCGGTCGGGCGAGGATAAAGCTGGTAAGGGAGGCTTATACAATGTGCCCAATCTACGTGGCCTAAGTGCAGGGTCCGTAGTCATACTCCTATCTGACATACATACCTACAATTAAGAAATAAGAATGACTTTAATATATTATTTCAATTTGTGAGGTCTCCACACCTGTATAATTTCCATTTCTTCTACTGATTTTGCACGCATAATTATTAATAATGCATTAATAACAACCATAAAAATTTCTTACTGAACCGATTCCCGACTAAAACTCTTCAAATCTTAATCTACTTTGAATATTTTATGTTTCGGCCGATCATATCCTCCTTTGTATCTAACTACCATCTCAACTACTGCTCTATGATTGCTGCGATATTTAATTACATCCGAGGTCAGGGAGATTACTTTTGCGATCTTTAATGTGAAACACAGCTGTCAGAGCTACCTCTGCCCTACGTTCTTAATCTAACGAGCGACGAGATCGAGGAAGCTGTCTCCTCCGAGATTGCGGAGCGAGCTCAGCGATCCATTGCTAGAGTATGCGCAGTATGTTTTACCTGCTGTAAATTATAATCTAGAATTTAATATATTTGTTTCAAAACCTGCCAGTTAGTTCCTACTACGTTTAAATTGAGAGTTGTATCCATTTTCACAAAAACGTATTTAAAGTGAAAATAAATATCTAAGTGGCAGTGGCAACCAGCAACATGAAGATGTGACAGCTAGATCATCTCGCTTGCCTACTTTAATTCAAAAGTTACTCGATTAGCTCGCTGACCAAGTGACCAAATCTTTTTCTCGCTCCACCGAGCCCTCGGAGGTAATTAAAAAACGCAGTAGTTGTAAGAGCTGATAACTTCGCGAGCAATTAGATCATGATTGGCTCATAGTACGAATAAACGACGCATTGTTGTTATTATTATAATCTGTGACTATTCAATAGATGCGGTCGAGTGACTGTGACTCTTTTTACTCCGGATATCGTTCAAGCACGGCACGGAGTTAATGTTTTGGGAGTGAGTGGAGTGACTTTACGCGCACTACGTCGAGATGAGAAACTTGAAGAACTTGTGGATCTTGAAGTGGAGTATGCAGATCGCGTATATAAGTTTATTGAAAAATATTCGCGTGCAAACGATGGACATGTGGGCTACTGTGGGCTCCGTAAGTGTCAACAATGTATGACTAAGAGTATGATGAAGACAAGAGAATTAAGTTAGAGAAGAACAAAGTATTTATAGAAAAGAAGTGCTACGAGGTGGTAAGAATTGGGGGTGAGAATTGATACGTGAATGAGAGGATTGGCCGGGCAGGTTCAGCAAGCCCTTCGAAGAAGGTTCAAAGTGACTGTGAGTTTGGACGAAACGGTGATCTTCGGAGATTCGGATTAATGGAATAATGGTTCACAAGAATTATTACCATTAGGAAAGATTAGGATTAAAGAATAGAAAACCGACAGTAAAAGATAATAAAATGCTGAACATGCTGAAATGAATAGAAATAAAAATTAAGAAAAAATTAGCATGTGAAATCAAAACAAGTCCAGATGTGAGGAAAAATCCCCACAGACAAATCAAATCCTTGCATGCACATCTTTCATAACCTCCGCGCCAGATAAAAAGAACACAAAGAAAAATTAAATTAAATTTCTCTATTTACAAGATGATAGAGATTCGAATGAGCAAGTTAACATAAGTGTGTAGGTAGATTTTTTAATGTTTTTTTTTCTTCTATAGTATATAAATGATAAATACATAATTCAATTATATCCCATTCGCAAAATGTTCTGTTCCTTTTCATTTCTGCATTATAAAAATTGTTTTCTAAATGAAAATCCACATTTTTCTCAGTTTCTTCTTTTTCTGCTTGATTGGCATACGTATGTCAAACACTTTGAAAACTGCTAAAACAGGACTTAAGGCGCACAGGCTCGACAGCTTCGCGAGGCAATCACAGTGCCCGCAACGCCCTCGCACGAAATTCTTTTTCGATATCAAGCCGTTCTAGCAAGATACACTTGCTAGAGCATTCTAATCGCTCTAACTCTTATTTCACTCCCGCCTCGGTATGACCGGCCCAAACGCATCTATTATACCGGGTTTCCGTCATAGCAAGATTAACCTCTTAAAAATCCACTCCGAAAATCAATATGTTTCTCAATCATCCACTCATACACCTCATCATACATATAATTTCATTGTGTATTATCGACATAACCACTATATTTCAACCCCCTTGATAGAATTGTTAAACATGCTCAGAGTAATTTCATTGTTATTTAGGTAAAATTGATAATATTTATTTTTATTTTTTACATTTGTCAGAAATTATGACGATTGGCTGTTGTTTCATCATTTTTCCTTTTTATCAAGAAACGATCAAAATACGTTTATTAAACCATATATTTAAGAGTAGTATCGTTGATTGAAGTAATTGAGAAGATATGCAACGCTAAGGTTATATTCGTCACAGTTGCAGGGTTCGACCGCTACGAGGGCGCTACACGTTCTTAGGGTTCGAGATTGAAAAATCGAGACTGAGTTGAGTAAGCACTGAGCAGGCGTTGCTATTGTTTATATTTGCGTTAATTGTTTGATTTGTTTTTTATTATTATAATGCTTTTATTGACAGAACATCAAAATATCTTCAATGAAGTAAAATGGAAAAGTAATGTAAATGCAAATATTTTGAACTATTTAGGAAGCAAATTGAAAATAAGAAATTTATTTCTGAAATTAATGCACCGCGTAAAGAAAGGAAAGAAGAATTGTTCAAAATTTTAATCAAAATAAAAACACACAGAATCCCAAAATGGAAGACAGAAATGTATATTAAAAACATAACTCAAAGAAATAAGTCCTATAGAAAAGTGCGCATTCAGAAACACTAGTTGTATTATTACTTTTCAATTATATTTTTCTGTGCAAAATATACATCTGAATGTAGTTTGTTCAAAGAAATAATTATTTATCTATATAAGACCAAATTCTAATTTCAGTCAATAAATTGAGTATATTTTTGAAGTTTGCGAGCAAATCAAATAGGCTAGGCAGGCAATGTCATGTCAGTGTGCACACTGCTCAGTCAAGCAAATACGTATAGTTCGTAAAAATGTCCGCACAATTATGAGAGCGCCACAATACAATAAAGCTCAAAACCCGTAAGATCAGTGAATCAGACAAGGAAGAGAGAGAGCAAGGTATACGTGACGATTTTTAGCATTGACGTTGCGCATCTTCTCTATATCTTCAATTAACGGTAGTATATAAAAATTGCATTATTAATTATAATTAATGTAAAATATGTTGAAAGAAAAAAAGGTCAATATTTCTTAGACCATATAATCACAAACAGAAAAGTCCACCCAAACAAGATCGTAGATGTAAGAGCAATGCCGAGCAATGCCATCAGCCAATATTAGCACAGAATACAGAATACAGAATACAGATTCAAAGCAACAAGACACATCAAGCAAGCACCAGTGAAATGCCCTAAGTTTAACATAGAAGCACTGAAAACAGAAAGCACAAAGACACTGTATGAGAGCCGACTGACACAAAAAATTGCATCCAACGGCATACAAAATCACAACAACATCGATGAAGCATGGGAAAAATTAAAAACAAATATAACAAACAGTGCACTTGAGGCCATCGGCTGCAGAGAAGTCGGGAACACCCCACGACATAACTTCAAACCATGGTACAACCCGGACTTAAAAGACCTAGCACGACAAAAGTCAGAAGCGTACAAAAAATTCTTGAATACCCGTTCACAGGAAAACTATAACAACTACAAAAACGTGAGGAACAGGTGCAAAACAGAGGTGCGTCAATTAAAACATTAATACTGGGAGAACTTTAGCATAGACCTGTTACACGACCTATATGGCGGCCAAAAGAAGATCTGGAAACTACTTAGGAAGTACAAACACCCCGTGGATAAATATAAAACTTATTAAATTATTATAGGTACTTACTGACAATCCCAAACTACATCATTCGGAATTTTGTTATTTTATTTCAATGTATTTACCTGAAACAAAAGAAAATTAAATTAGCATAATGCGATAAAAAGACACACAGTAAACAAAACGCCAAGAATTTTCTTTTGGCCAATGAAATGTAGGTAAAAATGCTTAGAAAATTAGTTTAATAAGGAACTTCTGCTGATGCCAACAATTTCCCTAATTAGGAATAATTATGTAACAGAAACCGGTTCGTCGACCGTCGAATGTTGGCTTATTCCAGTTTTGTCTAAGTAACGCTTATGATTTCCACACTCCATATAATTTGAATACACTTATTATGTAACGAATATGTTTAATGGTAATTTAGGGTTGGTTTTACTTTGTCAAATATTACAAATGATATTTGATAGAAATTCTTGATTTACTAGAGTTATATTCATTATTCGAATAAATGTTTGATCCAAAAAATGTGTTTTACGTTTAAAAAAATGACTATATAGATTAGAAGTTTGCCGCAGAAAGTTGAAATAAACATCATGAGAAAAAAAATGTACTCCAATTCAATACTATTAACGCATATAAATCTTGTTTGCTGTTTTGCTGGATACAAAAGTAAATATCTGAAATTGATGAAAATTTAACTTTTTTCGAATGTAAAATCATTGTAGCTTCGAAACGAAACCAAATAATGACACGACTTTAGTTCCAACGGGTAGGACTACTAATTAGGCTATGCACGTTTACATACTATATCACCATTTACACGTTTGATTCGTTTTCTTACGTACTATGTGTATCCGTGTGTCAATACCTAAGCTCGTCAGAAACAGATGACATTGGATGGATTTGGA
>JARJDU010031493.1:0-10195 GCA_030264695.1 Lissagria laeviuscula | reverse complement strand
TAAAGGCAATGTTATTAGCATTTTAACGATGTTAAATTCATTTATATGAGATAATTAGTTTACGAATTATTGTAGATTGTATAATTGAAAACATGTCAGGTAAAAATGTAAACAAACCTTTAGAGCCTTAATTTAGGTCTTTTTCCAAAGGTTTGGAAGGTAATTCTAAACTCTATCTTTAAGAGAATTTAATGACCTTTCTAATAAGGCATATTAGGTTTATTTGGAATAATTAGTTTCGAAGTTATGAGCATTTAAATGTGAGAAAACAAAAACAAACTATTTTTTTAGTCCTTAATTGGAGAATTTTTGTAGGGTTTTGAAGGTCATACTAAACTCTATCTTATTTGAAGATCTTTGTAAATATGTATATTAGGTTCCTGTGAGATTTTATGTTTAAAAGTTATAAGCAAATGAACTCAAAAACACAGAAAAACAATATTTGGCCTACCATTTATGCTTTTCCGGTAGCTTTAGAAAGTAACTCTACACTCTATTTTCTTGAAAATTAATTACCTTTATAATGAAGTGCATTCGGTTCATGTGAGATAATTAGTTCCAAAGTTATGAGCGTTTAAATGTTATAAAAATTGAAATAATTTCTTTTATTTTTGAAATTTTACGTTTGGAGGCAATTTTAAGCGCTGCATTAAAGGTTAAAAGAACCGAGATGAGCATCGTTGTACGCAAAATTTAACTGGCTTTTAAACGCTAAAAAAATTATTAAGATGCGTCCAATATATAAATAACGATTAAATCTGTAAAACAAGTAAATGCTTATATTTAACACTAAATTTGGGCTCTTTTCTGAGAGACAGGTGAGTTATTCTATAGTCTATCTTATAAAGAATTTAATGATCTATTCAATAATGTGATAATAAATAAACAACTATGTACTAAAGAAATATGATAGTATTTGATCTTCATCTTAATGTAAAACTTTAAAAAAAAAAATTTAAGCAGATGAAAGACTTAATTGTTATCCGGATGCGTCGTGAGATAAATGGCTTAATTTCGTTAGTCCCAGTCGAGTGAATTGAATAGAGTAGAACAGGTTGAAGTCCAATCTGGAAAATATTCAATGTAAGAAGGATGACATAAAAAACCTTTTTCGCCCACCCTATCAAAAAGATAAACTTTCTTCCCTAAAAAAACAGGAAGTAAATAGAGTTTTGTTTCTTTAGGGAGGTAAATGTAAAAACGATAAATTTCCCTAGGGAAGTACAATTCGCAAATTGTGCGTGCACACCGACGACGAGGTGGGCAAAAAAAAAACGTAGAATGCAGTTTGGGAGATAACGGCCATTACAACACGAGCCGGTTTGCGGCTTGAATCAAAGTTCGTGTTGCAATAGCCAACTTAACTCACTAGGTACACTATACTATATCTTACCTATACAACAAATTAAAGAGGCGATCGTGATCGCTATCACTCCGATTTAGATTATTAATCTGCTCCAAGAGATTCATTATAGCAGCGGTGAACTCCGTATCAAAGCTGGATATATTATCCTCGAAGCTTACAATACCCTCGTGTCCTTCGGGATTGACTGGTTCCGCCTTAACAAATACAAAATTCTTATTAAAATTCAAACACTCCACAAGAATTCTGCTAAGCTTTCGCTAATACAAGACATAAGCCATAATTGGGCCATTAAAAGCACTCGATCTTGAAAATGTTCGATTAATTGGTAATTGTTTAGATTAATTGGTTGTCATGATACAATGCAAGCAATTGAGTTCGATAAATAGATTGATTTAGTAGCCCAATTACAGATAACAATGAAATACTAATCACAAGACCTAAATCATAGTTGAACAAGAGCGAACAAGACTTGAAGATAAATTATAATGGGGTCGAAACGACATGCAGAGATGCACACTGATCTCATTCCAATGTATATAATATACTTTTGCTTAGCCAACCAATAAATTTAACAAATTGGACAAAAACGATAGGCTTAGCTTTATAGGGATAACTAAGAATTGGCTATTCTCATGTCCCCATGTATACCTGCGTGAAGGACTCGTAGAAAGAATTTGGCAATGAACCTAATTCGGCTTCCACGAAATAACGTTGCGATTGCTAGTTTTAACACATAAAATGTACATTTAATAGAATGTAGGTAAGTACTGGATCAAAACATGATCTGGACGGAAATAATTTTACCTGTATGAATTTACAAAAACCAACACAGATGTTCAACAACTTGGTGATCACTGCTAGCAACGTTGGAATGGTTAACATGCAATCCTTAAGACAAGAATCCAAGAAGTCACTGTGACATGCCAATACCTCATCAACATTGGTCACCTAAAATTTAAAAAAAAATAATTCAAAACACCAAAGGTTATATGGATATTCGTACTCGCCTTAGATATTTTCTGCAAGAACAAACACCAATGTGGCTCAATCACTTCCACCATCATGTGATACTCCAAATTTTGCACACAATGCAACATTCTTTGTCGTAATGCAAATGCATTACGATATTGCTTAGCAGCACCGAGTTGAAACTTATTCGCCACTTTGTTTGCCCTCCACACTTGGCAAATCATTCTTTCAACATACTTGCAATGCAATAAATGTCGGAAAATCATTTGATACCTCGCCAATGACTTCCTATCAAGTATCAATGACAAAGGCCAACGCACCTCGTAACTAAACGAAAACGATTCAATCACCGACAGCGAATTTGTCCTTTGCTGTTTGTGCGATTCCATCAATATCTTAAACATTTGATATTGCAAGTCGTATGGTAACAGTTCCGTTCTTAAATCGTCTTTGTATGGATCGTTGGTCGCGCTGGAAATGCGTAAAGCTAAATCTAATAATGAATCTAGTCGTGCTTGTATCACATCGGCGACGTCTTTGCTCAATTCTTTCTCGCATAAGTTCAAGAACGTCACGATGAAATCGCCCTGATCTAGCAGGAAGTAATGCTTTACAGATTTTAGTCTTCCAAGGAGATCTTGCTCCTTGAGGACAAGATCTAATAGAGTTTGACTTGCAAAGTTATAGGCGTTTTCTATGGATCGCAGATAGAATTTTTCTTCCTTCTTGTATTCGATATGTTCGATTTGGTTGTTGACGGATTTGCCGCATTGCCGGATCACGTTCAAGTATTTACCAGCACGGAGAATGATGTCGGAAACTTGATCTAGGAATTTGGGGATTCTTTCTCGGCGAATGGTGTATTTCTTGTCCCAATAATCGGCAGAATAATCAATTGGCATATCTTCTTTTTGAACAACTTCATTGTCTTCTACTAAAAACTAAAAATTATAGAGTATTAGCATGAATAGTATATAAAATGATTCAGATATGTTTGGAAAATGCGCCTCAAGGCACACATTTTGGTATATGAACCGTTTCTCTATGACTGTTAGTTTAGAAATTTGATTTTTGCTCCAATTTTCAAAAGCTTTTGATTATCCATATCGCTGTTGGATCATGATTACAAGGTATACATTACTAAAATTTGATAATAAAGATATATAGTTATAGAGTTTACCTCATGTATAGGATCACAAATAATCCCTTTGTATATCCACATCCCTAGCATTTTCATATAGGGAACACAAGCAGCTTGCATCATGGAAATACATAAGTCTTGAGCCTTAGAATCACCAATAAAACCGGCAATTTTATCATGTAAAAGACTCAATACTTTTCCACCAGTAGATCCAGACTAGAACCAATTCAATGATTACAATCAAAACTATAATTTGGACATGTTTCGTAAAAGTTTGCTTACTTTATTTATAGTAGTGGCAATATTTGAAACAATTGTCAAGGAATGTAAGCTCTTCTGTATGTAATACCACACTTTGTGCAAGTTTAAGTTCCCATTACGGAATTCAGTTTCCAGTTGTGTTACAAATAACTAAAAAAGTACCAATAACAATATAGAATAGAACATTTAATTTGTTACTATCTTACCAAATAATCCACAATTATTTTATTCATACATTCAGCAAGGGCATTGTTAACTTGGCCATATTGAAACTGCATCTTCTCCTCAGTGAATCTCTGCACCACAGAATAATGTGATGCCACCGGTAGAATTTGTTTAACCAAATCTCGCAAAGAAACATCGATATACTCATTCAAAACAAATTCGCGAAAATCATATTTATCTTTGAGTTCCTGTGCTTCAATGTAACTAGCAGGAAGACCCATTAATATATTAAGCAAATCTTCTATAATTACATTTTCTTGAGAGTTGGTTGGAATGTTACTGATGTTGCTACTCAAATTCATTTTACTGATTGAAAAGTCCCATGACATGCTAGGTCTTCTTTCTATCCATGATGTTACTGAAGGTGTTATGGGCAATGACACACTGCTTTTAGACAAAACCCTCTTAGTTGGCTCAATATTTCGTAGCTTTGGTACAGTTGCTGATTTCAATCTACTCCTTACCTAAGTAAAAACTATTAGTTTGCAATTCTTATCAGTTTTGCTTAAAATTGATTTACCTGAGGCAAGGTGTCTTTTGTTATGAATGCATTCGAAGAACATGATAATTTAGATGATTTGTTGCCTGTTTGATTGATGAATTCTTTCATATTGCTGTCTTGAGCAATCTTTTGCATTAAATCAATATATGAACAGAGAGAATCAACACTGCAAATAAGAAATATTAATACTAAATTAAGTATTCTATACATTAAATTATTGTAATAGACTAAATACTTCTTTAGTTTGAGGTCTTCAAATTTGGATAAAACTGCCTGTGGATTGTTTGATTGTTCGGCCAGTTGTTGAACTTGATTATGAGAGAAGTTTGAATCTGTTGATGTGCTATTAGAAGCAATATGCTTTTGTAGATACTCAACATATTCTGCTGGGCTTCCTTTATTCCTTCAGAATTCAATAAATTATGTCTTGGAATCATTATATTGCTTAATTGGACAATGTACTTACCCACATTTTTCCAGCAACTCTTGTGTTAATAAATGCAATTTAAACTCACTCATTTTGATTTAGATCTACACAATTTTAAGAAAGAATCGAATTTACATTTGTATTTTATGTATAAATTCAATTTTGCGCCCCTAATAAGTTAATTTTTGGTTAAATATAACAAATAACATCAAGGACGAATTAAGTATATTGCATCGGTTGCATAGATTTCTTTGTATTATAGGCAACCAATACTACAACGTTTAACAATTTTGCTGCTTTTGCTTAAAAAGCACATACTGATTAAAGAAATAAAAGACCATAGGAAATTTTAATAGTCATAAGCCTACATTAAATTGAATTTATTATTTCCAAAATTTTTTTATTTTCTGCTAATACTTGTTCTATTCTGCTTCAGATTAAACATAAATATAGATAGAGCGAGCCTATATAAGCTTGTTATGGTTTAACATACCCCCAATTTTTCTTTATAGGCGCAAATAATTTAGTATGTTGCCACGTCTTCTAGTTTTACAATGTGGTTAAACACGCAGAAAGTTTTGTAAATATATTAGGATCAGAATTAAAATGCAGATATAAATACTATGTAAATTGTATAATTTAATGTAAACAGCTAAAACAAAAGAAAAAAGTAGAAGTAATATGAGTTATTCATGTTTTAAAAGAACATAGTTAAACGCTTTGCGCTAGCTTATAAAAGCTATAAGCAAACTAAAACAAACGAGAGGCGCGTGTGTAAAAAGAAGATTTGTATATGTTGGAACCAAACAAAACCATACCTCTCCCTAACTATATTTATATTTAATCTGAGTATTTTGCAAACCTATTGCTTTCGTTATCACCGCAATATTGTTATCAGTAGCGTTGTTTTAATTTAAAATTCAAATGTATATCTAATTCCTTTGCTTTAATTTTTTATTAATTTAATTTACTTTCAATTGTTTAAATGCAAGTGTAAAGCTGTCAAATGCGTAGACAGACCGTTGACAGCAATGGCAACAATTACAGTGCAGTGGGTTGCCTAGCTGCCGGTCTTTCGTGTCGCAACATGGCTACAGCAAGGAAGGTGCTCGGCCTGATTAATGCAAAACATTTAAAATTACTTGTGCCCTCAGTGCGAGGAACAGTTTTACCTGGTCGATTATACTACCATTGTACAAATTGTCGCCATTCAGGAATTGTCACCGCCAAGATTGGCCACAATCAGCGTGAGACAAGTAAGTGTGTGAAGGTTACATCATGTTTTCCATCAATTTTCCATAGTTTGCATGTCGTTCTTGCAAAAATAGAGGCTTTTCAAATGCCGGTGACCTTTGACACTAGTATCAGCATGTAGATACATTAGTATTTTATATAATTTGTTAACATTAGTAGAGTCCTAACATTATTTTTTTATGTTACTATTATATGCTCTGTTTGTTATTAGAATATTCTGGAGAATTAGCGTATTGGCAAAGATTCCTGACACATGTTGTTTCTTTTTTAGATTGCAAAAATGTAAGTAAACATTTCCATACATCAGTGAACTTGAAAGCTAAGGACTACTATGAAACTTTGGGAGTAAGTCGGAATGCATCATCAGCTGAAATCAAGAAGGCTTATTATAAATTAGCTAAGCAATATCATCCAGATGTGAACAAGGATCCATCTGCTAGTAAAACATTTCAGGCAGTTTCAGAAGCTTATGAAGTAAGTAACAAAGCCTTATTGTGTTTTCTGATAATGATGCTATTAATAAAAAAAAATAGATTTTAGGAGATGAAACTAAGCGTAAACAATTCGATACTTATGGCGCTACAGCCGAACAAATGGGTGGAATGGGTGGCCGTGGTGCAGGCGCTGGGCCGCAAGGATTCAGTCAAAATTGGCACTATCAAAGCACGATCGATCCTGAGGAATTATTCCGGAAGATCTTCGGCGATGGAGCATTTGGGGGTGGAACTCGCACGGGTTTCGATTTCGCTGAATCGTCTTTTGGTTTTGGGGAAGCACAGGAAGTTATTGTTCGAATATCGTTTGCTCAAGCGGCACGAGGCACGAATAAGGACATTAATGTGAATGTCGTGGACACTTGTCCGAAATGCTCAGGTAGTCGGTGTGAGCTTGGAACTAAAGCGACGCGATGCAATTATTGCGATGGCACTGGTTTCGAGAGTGTCACACGGGGGCCTTTTATGATGCGTTCGACTTGTCGTTATTGCGAAGGTACTCGCATGTATATCAAGAGCAAATGCATAGAGTGTGAAGGCAAAGGGCAAACCGTGCAGCGAAAGAAGGTCACAGTGCCTGTACCAGCAGGTAAATTTAAACAAACATTTAACAAATAAAAGAATTATACTTAATGATTTTAATTTGTAGGTATTGAAGATGGGCAAACAGTGAGAGTCTCTGTTGGAAAACGGGAATTATTTGTCACTTTTAGAGTCGAAAAGAGTGACTACTTTAGACGAGATGGTTCGGATGTTCACACCGATGCGGAAATTTCGGTTTCGCAAGCTTTGCTTGGTGGCACTATTAGGATACAAGGACTTTATGAGGATCACACTCTACAGGTAATTGTTTCATCTCACTATCATCGCCTACTTACCTCGCTTGGTTCATTATATACAGTTAATGTTTTAATCGTTTTAGATTATGCCAGGAACATCATCACACACACGCCTTCGTTTAAGTGGCAAGGGAATGAAAAGAATAGACGGTTATGGACACGGCGATCATTACGTGTCCTTCAAAATCCAAGTCCCGAAATACTTGAACAAAGAACAGAAAGCTTTGCTCCAAGCATACGCCGAATTGGAATCTGATACTCCCGGCCAAATTCTCGGAGTTACCATAAAAACTGATGGTAAGAAACGTCGAAACTAATTGTCTACACATACCTGCATGAAAGGCTTGTTTCATAATCATTTGTGATGTCTATGTTATCGGTATATAATATTGCGAAAAAGTGCGTTAAGTTAAACAAGAAACCTCAACGAATTGCAATGCCAAGAGTTGAAATTTATTGCAAATTGCATTTCATGTCAGTATTTATCTCAATAAAGCGTAATAAATTTGATTTTAAGATCAAAGCTTGTTGTTGTTCATTTGTTGTTTAATTTGGCCACTGTGCTGCAGGAAAGGATTTTTTTCTTATCTAACGCACTTTTTCTTTGGCAGGGAAGGGCAAGCGCGTCCAAGATGAGGATATACCGTTGGCCGGATCTGAGCAAAAAGCTAAGCGAAATAGAGAAATGGAGAAAGATGATAAACCCGGTTTATTCTCTAAGATTAAGACGGCTATTTTTGGTTGATCGATTTGCATGTTATTGTTAGTGTACAGAATGCGATGGGATATTGTAATACCATTGACGTGATGTTAAATCAGTTGTAACAGGGTTACAACAGGGACGCTTTTAGGACTTTCAAGTTTTATATAATATGAAAGTCGGAAGGTTCTAGACTGAATTTACTACAAAAAATACTTAAGAAGAGTACACTTTTTATTATTTTGCTCTTCTTTTGTGAAGTTGTTTAATAATTTGAGATTTTATTGTTTCGTATACATTGTAATCATGTATTACACATGTATATAATATACTAGTAAATCGAAATATTACATTTTTAACATTATTTAGAATTTGTTATTCATTGTAATGATACTGCTGATTGTTACGCACAAATTAATTGTGAATCATATACATTGGACGGTGTCATTCCTTATTATTCAAATTTCTGCGCATTTATTTTTAAAGCCACCTGTTAATTGTTTTCAGGCAGTAAATTCTGCGTATCTGAACCTCAGCAAGTCCTCGAATCAATACGTTCAGTCATTGAAGATAGCCGAAAAGAAACAGCAAAGAAGAAAGAAACCAAAGCGAATAAAACAGAGCAAACGGCTCAAACTGCAATACCGACGGAAAAACTGACTGGTACAGCGTCTACTACCGATAGCAAGAAACCACCAGCCAAAGAGACCGTCTCAAACACCAATAAAACAACAAAGACAAAGGAGTCTGCAGCGCATGCAGTCAACGAAGAAGCTGTTCAGGAGAAAAAAGCCAAGCGCAATTCATAGTGCTGTTGACGACATTTACATATGTTAAATTTACCATGATACCGCCATTTTGGTTTTTTTGGCAAAACTTAGTGACAAATTTCAACAATTATAATCGTTTCAACATTACTTAAGACTTTCCATTGTTTTGTTGTTTAATTAATGATATAAGAGATGATTGATTTTGTTTTGTATAGGTTTATAGAGTGCTGATGAATAAAATCCCAGTTTATAGTGAAAGGCGGCGAAAATGTTGCAAATAGGTGCATATAACTGCTATTCAATTTAATATATATTTAAATAAAATAATTTAAGTACAGTAAAAGTAAACATAAAATAAAACATAAGTCACAAATGGACGGAAGGAGAATCGTTAGATATAATTCATGATACGGTAGCTAACTTAAAGCACATTAAAATGTATCTTATTCCTGATAATAATTTACTTATTATATTATATAGTTTGTTAGTCTCTTCATGAAACAATAACGGTTAAGGCAAAACCCATTTGTTGGTCAGTTCTAATAATATCATAATTTGTGCTTAATTTTGTTCTGTTATACACACTCATGCTTCGGTTTAACGGACCCCGATTTAACGGATATTGGATTTAACGGACAAATTAGAGTTTGACGAACCGGGTACGCCCTCTATGGTGTTATAGCAATACTACGGCTTTGGGCACGTTTTGGACTGTTGTGATCTTGTGATTGAGCAAAACGAAGAGCTTCAATTAAATTGAAATTTCCTGGTTAAATGTCAAGGAAAGCTCCTTGTGAACAGAAATTGTTTACGTCGACCTCTGTGTCTAGGCGCGTAAGCAACTTCAAGCTCTTCAAAGTAGGCGTCAACACTAAATTTCGATTTACGAGGCTCATTTACCTCCAAACTGGTTTTGGAAACTTCATATTAGCACCGTGACTGATTGCGATCACACTAATTGAGTTTTTGTCTTAATTTTATAGATGCCAAAAACTATGTCCCTATTGTTTTTTTTCTTCGAAAAACGGGCGTATGTTATTTATCGCTTAATAATGTCCTTTTCGAATTTTGTAAAAATATCAAATACCCTGGCCGTAATCAGTCACGAGCCGAAAGCAAATGTTTGCCCCATTTACTCAGGCCATAGTCATCGAAATCCAATCTTGTTTAACTGTCCTTTATTTAAATCATACGCGGCTATACGCATTCGTCCTCATCTTTTTCTTGCTGCCCGCTTTAACCCGGAC
>JARJDU010031488.1:0-10961 GCA_030264695.1 Lissagria laeviuscula | reverse complement strand
TGGTTCATATAGAGCAAGCTAGATTAATGAAAAACAAAGTGCGGGGATGATATAACTCACCTACGACGTTCAGTTTGAACGCTTGGCTAATCTTGGGCTCCGTGCTGACCTGACACTCGTAGACGCCGGTGTCACGCGTTTGAGGGGAAGCTACTTTTAGTGTCCATTCGTCGGAGCCGTCGGTGTGAAGCGACTGGAACCTTTGATCATTGGTGTATGTCAGTATGCCCACGGTTAAAATATGCAGGTCCCGCTTGCGAATCCAAGAAACCTGTAAAAGTTTCAATCAAGTTGCAATATTTCATTTCGGAAATATCATCAAAAAGAGCGAAATGGACTGTAATGGAAATTGTATTTAGAAGATAGGAATTAGAATTCAAATTTAAATTTGTATTTGCTAATTATTCCACTAACGAAATCTGTATGCAATTTTGATGAAATGGCTGCCGTAAAAGGATTAAATTAAAATCGCTCAATATTTGCACAAATATAAAATTAAAATAAATGGGCAAATAGCGATGCATATCGATTTGTTATTACGTGCTAGTGTCAGCGGCATACTCAGTGCCGTCTTTAGGCATTTGCACTATGGGCAATGACCGGTTGCCCCACGTTACGGGAGGCACCAACAAGATCGGCTGCATTACAACAGCACATTTGAGTAATGTTTTAACTTAATGCAAAAAGTACAGTACACTTATCTTTTGCTGTGTTGCTAAGACGGTACTGAGCATTGTGGATATAGAAATCCATTTTACAAAAACGTATTTATTCATGTGTTGCTGTGGAATTAATAATTTCACTGCAGACCAATTGGCAAATAATGTAAAATTAATTGAAGCGATTTTGCAGCTTTTGCAAGCGCTTTTTGCACTCGTTCGCGTCCTCTGTGAGAGTGGATTATTGGTGCATCTGACATGCACGAATGGGAAGCTTTCGGGGTCGTCGGACGGCGAAGCGACAGTGCCAGAAATGCAACGCGACAAGAACAGATTAGGTTTTGTCGGCAATAAATTTTATTGAAATGTTCATTACGATAGCGTAGAGCATGCAAGGGTGGCCAACGAAAATGCTCTTGCGGGCCACTTTAGCAATGCATCATAAATCCGCAGACCGCATAGATTGGTACCCGGGTATCAATTTTCACTCAGCACTCATTTGTTTAAGACAAATTGGTATCGAAAGCAGAATAAACAGTTAACGAAACTTCATCACAGCCCACAATACTTGACACCCCCTCAAAACCTAAAACTGTGGTAAAGCTCGCAAGCCGAACGTTGGCCATGCCTGGCGTGGGATATCATGGAGCAGGAGGCGAGGTTTTATTGCACGTCGGAATTAATTTCATTCGTTCTAAAATTGGTCAACAGTTTATACCCACTAACCGCATTGTAGCACGAAAAAGTTCAAGTTTCATTTAATTCGATCGTTCTCGAGAAATATGTGAACCAGAAATATATTTTCACAAGAGGGTAATCAACGATAGCAATATCTATAATAATAAAATAAACATAACATAACAATTGGAACCATGAGAATGAAATAGAATTAGTCATTTGTAGCCATCAATCGATTGTGCGAGAGAAGAGCGAGCGAGCGCCGAACGATGCGATAGGTGGAACGACGTCAGTTATCCTTAAGGACGTTCTAAGCTATGCGATATACGCGCTCGCCGAAATGAACATTAAGGCATAGAAGGCGGCTGGAGGCTTGCCTGCGTCTTCTGGCTCTCTCATAAAAGTAAAAATTGCGGAGGTTTAGTGATAAGACGACACATTTCTTATCTGCCGTGTACGAAAGAAGGAACGAATCGCGATATCGAACCTGTCGATTTATTGCCCGAAAGGGTACGGACAAGGGCACTCAAGACAAAGCGAGTAGAATCAACGCGAACAGCAGAAGCAGCCCGCTTCGTTCGAGGGAATAATTTATATCTGTTAGGCGCGCTTATCCAAAATAATAATTTCCTCGAAATTAAACACGTCCTGATTTCCTATCTCGCGCCTTTTTATCCCACGTTTTATATGTTTTTGGTTCGGACACTACTAGCCTAGAAAACCCTTTTTTTTCTCTTCTTCATTTAAATGAATGAATTAAAAATGTTTATTTCATTGCAAATGCGATGAATCATTGAACTAAATTTATAAAGGCTTTTTTTTTTCTTCTCTGTCAGCGTCTGTTTTGTTAGGCTAAGAACGTGAGTGAATAAAAAAAAAACAAATGTAGAGGCCTGTAAAAAACGCGGGAAAACGTAAAAACTTTTTGTTGCATTTCGGGCAAGATGAAAGAAAAAAGTGTGGAAGAGTTTTGTTCTGATGGCTGACACGGCGGTGATAGGAGTCTCCAGAAGTGCACAGAAGGATGGGTCCTTGTCCTTGTATAGACCTATGTTTGTACCATTATGACGCACAAACGGTGAAAGAATTCTAGTGGGAGTAAGATGCAGATAGCTGGGAAACGAACGCCTTGAATCTGAAGATACACGTTTTTGATACATTCTTGAAGTACATGGTTCCAGCTTTTATTACGGTTTTAAGCTCATTCTGATAAGAACTATTCAATTTCGAATATATTCTGAATAAACTAAGTCAGTGGGTAGTGGGATAGCAAACAAAAACACAATTTGATGTTGAATTTGAGTCTCGTGTGACTTATTAGAGAAATTATTCGAAAGTTCAAATAGTTTCGAACTGCTTGAGGAGATAGAACTGGCTTAGTTTGCAACAACTGTAAGGGTAGAGAGAGAAGAACCTTCTTCCGCCTCCTCGCGCCGTGAGGTCTAACGTCAAGCCGTAAAGTTCCAGGCAACAGCATCATCTTATCAAACCAATCTCGAGTCTAAAGTAGAAAGTTTATCACGAATGTGTATACGTTTCGAGAGGATAGACTCCTAGACCTGACTGGGAAGTGGACTCGAAAACTGACTGGGTTGTATTGAGGAGGAGAATGAGAAGAAACAGGAGAAAGGGAATAAGGAAAACATGTAGTACGTACCGCGCGATCGCCAAGGTTGCGCACCCGGCAGTGCAGATGCGCTGTTTGACCTACGGTGGATGTGACTTCTCGTCGCGACGAGTTGTCGAAGTAGGGCTGCGAGAAGGGTTGCTCCCAGTATGCATTGTGTTCGGATGCCCCTTGGCTACGACCTGCAACACAACAAACAGACGACGCTTAAATATGTATTCAAGTCAAGAGGATAATCGCGCACGCATTCGTCTCGAATGCGCTTCTATTCTTCCACTCGTAAAAAGTTTATTGTCTTCGATGCATCATAGATAACCAAGAAACTGGTAAAATGTATTTTTATCTCTTTCAAAGATTATATCATCAGCTTACAGTGTTGCATTCGTTCAAGTTGTTGTTGCTGTTAAGGTTAGAGCTGGAAATGAAAAACAAGAAAAGGATCTACAAAGATGGTGTATAAGTAGCGACCCCAACATCACTAGTCGGGCACCTAGGTCAGAAATTTTGGCGGGCCTATGTGAGAGCTATGCTTTAAACACACTCTGTTTAAATCTACAAATGCATGTATGATAATACACCTCTGTTCATTTTAAACTTTAAAATAAAGACAAAAAAGAAAAAGGTCCTCGAACAATAGCTTTATGAAGATAGTCCTAGTCCTAGATTGAAATATGCAAATCGCACAATTGTAGAACAATGGCGCATAACCTCTAAACGACGTATTCTGTATGCATGTCGCGTTCAAGGAGGACAATCGCCCTCGGGATATCTTATATCGCAATCCCGCTTATCTGCGGACATGAAAGAAGTGACCAGCCGCTCGCTTGCGCGCTGCCAATGCAATTGAACGAAAGACATGAAGCTTCGAATTGTCGCCTAGCGTATATGCTATAGGACAAGCAAGACATTAGGCCTCTAGCAATGAGATAATTAAGGGCAATCATGTCCGACCGAAATTTATTATATCTCTCCTGCTGCCAGTCGACGCAATATTTATGGTCGATTTTCCAGTCGGCGCCGGCATTGTCCTTACGACGCAATGCGTCTTCGTTCCAAGATAGATATCCGCAAAGAACGGAAATCTCAAAGAATTATAGCATAAGTCCTCTTTTCCGTATTCCCATACCCGATTTCTGCCGGAACATTTCTTATGTTTAGCAAGCAAACATTTGTTCTGAGCGCGCTTTCGCTAATTGTATTTCATTGTGCGTTGTATCTTTAGGTACATTATACAACAAGTCGTTACTTAAATATTTAAAATATCTTGTACCTAAATCGTTATGGTCCAAAATTGAATTTGCGTAAATTCAGAGTATTTACGCGAAACAAACGAAAAATAATTAGCAACGTGCTTTTTTGTTATTGTGGTGGCCTTGGATGATGGTTAATGTATGACCTTGAAAGTTTTCACTGCTTTAGGGTTTGCAACATGACGCATAAAGAAGGTATCCTTGTCTCTTGGCGACAAGGACGAGGACATGGTTTAATTAATTAATTACGAGCCACATATTTACGCACGCCGTTGGGGTTTCAACGGAATGCCATTTATGAATATTAAACGAGAGTCGGCCTTTTAAACATATGAGAAGAGAACGCCGTATGACTATAACAATCGAATGGATTTATATGACGCTAGATACTGCCCTGTCGCATTTATTGTCTTTCACATTGTGCTTCACTCCGCATAATGTCGTATTTTATTATTACGCAATACGTGCGAATATGTTTTTGCTTTTATGCGGCGGCTTCCAATAACGGACACGCATGTATATATTATTACCATATAAAACGATTACATACAGTGTGACACATATGACATTCCTGTCATAAAATATCTCGATTTAACTAATCCAAATAAATGTAATAATAACAATTACGAGTTATAACTTTAATTATTTAGTATATATAAAGTTCTGCTATCTAGTGGTAGATAGACTATATATAGTTCAGGCGTGTGTCAAACGATGGCGCTACCTCTAACACGCCTTAAATTACATTTGTAAACAAGGCATTCTGCGGTGGATAATTGAAAAGTTAAAAGCCATTAATGCGCGACCCACTCATCATCATCATCTCATGATTACGCCCCGTCTGAAAACTCGCGAATTCGTATTTGTTTCGCATTATATCGGCAAACAAACAGCGGCATGAATTGCAAACGTCAAGACCCGCGCGCCCTATTTGTACACTCGGTCGGTCCTTGTGCCGCACAGCGCCTCGCCAGCGTAATAAATAATCCCGTTAATTCATTTTTAAGCGTGCGTTAAATAAATTTTTCGCTGCGCGTAATGGATTTTTAACTAATCGCTATTTACAAGCTTGCATCCCATTCCAAACTTTTCCCCGTCCTTGCATTTGTTCATGTGGTTGTGTACATTATCATCGAAAAGTACACATTTCCAAGTTTGTGTATTTGTGATTGCCTATATTCACCAATAGAGCAGGATTGCAATTAATTGTGACTGCGCAAAAAGCAGAATTATGTTCACGTCTAAATCCAATCCATGTGCACAATTATTCCAGTTGCGTTTATTTATATCCATATTGCTGTTAGATATTTATGCGGAAAGATAAACAGATAAACCGGAAATGCATAGCGTTGCGCGCTCTAGCTCTTTACAATCGATAGAATTTATGTGAGGAGGAATAACAGCAGGAACGGTAAGGACATAATCCGCAATAGAAGTGTTTTCTATTTTATTGTTATTCCATATCTCTCTCTGTCGGATAATTGCAAGCACTGCCACACAGCGGAAATTTTCTGCTGCCATTGTGCGCTCACTCTTGTAAGAAGCGAATGATATTATATAAGAGGCAGATAAATAAAAGCTGGCGCTCGTGCAGGATGCTCGTTACATGAAAAGGTCGGTTGATTCTCGGACAGGTATTTGAGAGGCGAGGCGCGCTCTCCCCGGAGTGACATTAAACATAATTTGTGGTCATTGCTTTAATGTCGTTGTGGTTTCTTTTCTTGAGAGGAAATGAAACGATGGGTGAGCGGGCGAGCGTTGAATGTACCAACCCTCAATATCCCCACTCTCTGTTTTACTGCTAGCAGAGCGTCGTCAAGGAAGTTGACGAGATGCAGATTATTAAAATTGTTTGTGGAATAATTTATGTGTTGCTGTCAGATGGATATTGTTGTAGGACGTAAGTACAATAACACAATAACGTTAAAAGCATTTTTTGTAGGGTGATAGCGACGCCAGCGACATCGTAAATCGTCGTCTATCATTACATTAAACTTTGTGATATGCAACCCAACGGTCAGATAGTTGCACAAGTATGCAGAGTATGCAATCAACAATGCACATGCATGAATTATTACAAATCGCGTGCGACGCAAAATGAAAAATCTTGAGTTGAGCAAGATTGCGATAACGAGAGCGAAGCCCGACCGGAAACGGATTGCTCAATGCAGTTTAATATCTGCAGGATGTGCTCGCTGGCAGGAATGTAGTAGGGCGGGGCGATAAATAATAGCAGCACTAACGGCACCGCACACACAACTTAATGACGCGGCTCTTTGCCCGAGGGGCAGCCCTAATGAAATTCAACTTAGCACTGACTTAGACAACAACTCAGTTCTCATTCTCTTCGCAGTACCCGTATACTGTACGGATTGCATTTCTCTTTCTTTCTCGCTCGATGGTCCCTTTCCAATCATTTGTTCTAGGCAACTCCATCTCGCGTCATGCATATATAATCAACGACCTAAGGGGCAGAGCCATCTGTTGCAATGAGAACGCAATGAAGAAAATGACAGTATCTCCGAGGAAGCGAAAAGTTTTCACTTAGCGAGTGTAATTTTCAAGTGGGTCGCTATTTACAACTCGGTTTTATGGGTTTAATTTCGACGCGCTCATCGCGAAAATAAATCAATAGATGTAGTATGTCGCAAGTGTGTATAAGTGACCTCAAAATATGGAGGAATGCGCTATTAAAGGCTAGGAAGAATGCAGCGAGCGCGGAAAGCGGTGGATAGCGTTGGATGGCGGCGGTTGTAATTAAGAACTCCTTCGCGTGCTGCAAATTGGAATCTTAGTTAATGGCGTTGTGCGCGTCGCGGCTGCCTCGGGCGGCAGAGCAATCATTATCTAATAATTACAGAAGCAGCGAGCGCCGCTCTCGAATCGACACGTCTGCGTCTTCCGAAACCGAGCGGAGACACAGCCTCGCTTGTAAACACACTGGGAAGATAGTTGGACTTGAAGCTTCAGACTTTAATTCACAATCGACAACGGCGGCATATAGCCCAAAAGGCAAAGCTTCTCTGCCTCTGGTCAAATGAAATTTCGACAAAGCCACCGCAAAATGTAATCATCGCAATGAATTGCAAAAGTTAACAACGTCGGATTAAAAGCGGAAACTAAATTCTGCTTGGTTTCTAGGTTAGTTACTTTCAGATAGTTGGAACATATATGCATTGGAATAATAGTTTAAACTACATATAGCCATTTGTCTGCATTTCATATTTCAGGACGTCACGCACATTTAATAATTGGCACACTGACACAAACAGGTGGTAGGAAAAGTATTCGGAAGTATCCACCAAGTTTAAAATAGTTAAATAGTTAACTGCACAGCACACCACGGCACTGCAGTGCACAATTTACACTTCAGTAGTTTCTGATAGGCAACCGAACAAGCACAGTTTCGAAGCGAGATTGCGTAGACATCAACCAAGAGTTTTTCAGTTTCGAAGCGACAAAGTTTGCCTCTTCCATTGCGTGCATAAAGGGAGCGTAAAACTTTGACTAATTAAAATAATTCAAGCACACCTTGGTGCAGATATATACCACTGTTGTCTTAAGAACCTATCTGCGCCATGCAATTTCTCATAGTAACTATTCTGCGCCACTATAGCAAAAGCAATTACTAACTTATTAAATTCTCCATTATCCTTTCAATAATAAAGGCGGCAATGATGCGCCCTCGCTCTCGCACAACGTAATAAGTAATAACATCTTGTCGAATTCATAAAGCCAAGGCAAATATTTTCTGTAATAAAATAATTTAATTAAGTTTTGGCATAAGTTAAAGAGAAGAGCAATTGTGTGCACAGGTCAAAGTAATAAAAAATAATTAAAATTAAAATTTTAAATGTTCTTCAGCATTATTACCATTGATGAATATACGTTCTCGGAATTATGAGATTCTGGGCTAAAGGTGATGTAATGCAGAAAACAAAAGAGGTGAAACAAGATGGTGATGAAGAAAAGAGAGATTGAAATCATTGGCATAAGGCCGCAAATTTTGTGCGAAAGGAGAGCGGTACGCGGCGTGGAATACATAAATGATGATATTCGCATTATGGGTAGGCCCAGCCGTTGTTTCTCAGCTTCGTTAATGTTTGATAAGGAGAACGAGGTGACGCTTGTTTGCGTGGTGGACGTTTACAAAGATGTATGAACTGAAATGGTATACATCTATAGGAATGGTCTAATGCAAAATGTAGATGGGTAAATGTCTTAACGTTTGATCTCTTTTTCAGTACAAAAAGTACTTTCAGTACATTTTCTGTACAAGTTAAATAAGAATTTACAATGTAGATGACGCGCAAGATAGGAAAAGTAGCAATACACTTAACAGCTAGTCATACCGTTCAGTTACTTTTTTAAACAAAAGTGAATTGTACTCGTGGATGTTTGTAAGATCATTTGCGAGGAATACGTCTCACGAGTGTCGTGATCGACTGTCGAAAATGTGACAAGCGCGCGCGCGTCTAAAGAGAAAAAGTTGATGTCGCTAACGCGCCGCGACGGTTACGTGATTATTACAGAAACAAAGCGCGCGAAGCTTCGACAAAGTTGGCCAAAGCTAACTTTGCACGAGCGAGCAGGCGGCGAAACTATAACGCGATTTCGTGTGAAAAAGTTTATGCCTCGGTTATACCTCCTATACACTAGATTTTGATACCTACAGCGAGCCCACCGCACCCGCCTTTAGAAATTTATGAAAACGGCGCGACGTGCCTATTTATGCGCGACAACTTTCCGAAGCTCCACATAATGTTAACGTTATTAATTCAACGGGTGAATTTATGCCGTTCCGACATTTTATACCTACTGCCGCGTGCGTATATTAGCTACCATCAACCATGAACGTATTCGATTTAACCTTGATCCAACGGAAGATTTAAAGCTGACGGGGTCCTAGGCACAATGACACTTTAAGGCCCCTCGTAAAAGAGCTCTAGGCGCATCTATATCAGGTCCCTAATAAAGAGCTTCTAGATGCACCATCTAATTAAGCCCTTCGTATAAAAACCTTTCGGAATTTGGAGGCCCCTTGGTCTAGGAGGCCGCAAGCGCGCGACTCCTGCGCATAAATCCGAAACTACCTTGATCCCAGCTCATTTTAATCTAAGCAATAGATCAGTTAGAGTTGTACATGTTGCCAATATTATGCAAGTTCTAAGAACAACTAATGATTTTTGTGACCCCCTCTCCCAGAAATAAACATTCCAATTTGAAACAAGTTGTACCCAAAAGTCACTGAAGCACTAGCGTCGTTTCAGTTTCACGCCCGAAAATTTCAAAACATCGACAGGTGCTGCACCCTGGTTGTGGTGTCCTTCCTTGCCCCTTCCCCCGAACTACGCTCCTGCCATGTAGAAATAAGTTACAAAGGAGCTGATAATTTTTGACTTCTGATTTTAAAACTTAGACACGTTTTATACATTTTATTTTTCTGTGTGCGTGAGTATGTATATGTGTATGTGCTTAATGAGCAAAGGTAATGTCTGTATACACGAGTAGGTATAAGCCACGAACGAACGTCATTTAGCAGGGTTTTAGTCTCATTAAACTCAGCCACACAATGCGCCACTTGATACTTGAGCGTTGAGCGAAAAGATAATTATCATTACACGGTAATTAATTAAATTCAATACGTGCATAATTACATCTTTTCGCCTCTTGTTAGATGGCTAATTGTAGTGATTCATGGATGAATTGCAGCCACAAGCTGACGAGGTAAGGTTTATCAAAACATTGCAAAAATAAATGAAGCTGAAAATTACGAGAGTGATGCAATTTCAACTTATAAACGTGCACCAATGGGGACTTTCTATTCAAGTATACCTATTGAATTTGTTAAGCTTCCCTCCAATCACAGTGTATGACTATACTCTGGTGTACCAAGAGAAATTGCAATCTTCAGACATGCCACGCCTCTTAGGAATAACAGATATGAGAATTATCCTTCCATTTTGTAATTGAATCCTCAGCTATATTTTAATTTAGTTTTAGAGATTTAGTTTTTGAGGGGGGCGGTTTGCCACATGTGCCACGTGGGTTGTTTTAGATTTGTGTTAATGAACAAAAAGGGTAGGGGAGTGCTGATAGAATTACTAGAGCGCATTGTAAATTCCGCTGAGATCACTGAAGACTCTAAGAAAATTTCGCACTGGTAGCAGCTTGACTTAAACCGCAAAGTAAATGGAAATGGGTTAATTCTCCTATTTGGTAAAAAGAATAAAAATTGTGCAGCGTTTGGTAAAACAAACGAAGCAGTCGACTAATGACATCATGTGCGCTGTACTTTGAACATACATATTTAAAGTTTGTAGACTGTGCGGTATTAACCTCTTTCCAGTAATTACTATTCCAATTGAATACGATTACGACTAAAATTAGTTCTGCTAATGTATTTTAAGAACTTTTCACTTGCCCCGGCCCTTAAAAATCCCAGTCAACGAGAATCAGTCTTTCACCTACAGTGTAAACCAAATTCCAACTGTTTAAGTGGGTATTACAATGACACATCAAAGTCATGTTACTTAATAATATGTCTCAAACTAAATAAACCAATAAAAATTGAGAACTATCTGCTTGCCCCGCACTTTAAAAAAAAAATCAGTCAATAAAAATCATTCTACATTTTAATATCTTATTGTTTATAACTTTATCCTATGAGAATTTGTTATAGGGTAGAGGTAAACAATAATGAAAATGTAGAATGATTTTTATTGACTGATTTTTTTTTTAAAGTGC
>JARJDU010031483.1:0-19668 GCA_030264695.1 Lissagria laeviuscula | reverse complement strand
TTTCGAAAATGATCTTTTAGCACAAGCTGTAGTCACAAACAAGACTTGTAACAAATACCATTAATGCAGTACATACCAGAGGCGCGTTTGGCTCAGTCGGGGCCCTAAGCGCTTATGGTTTGCGGTGTTGCAATATTACTCAAGTCAGTCAAGTAAATCATATTCATGACTGACAGGTTTGCGCGAGATCTCTCTAATCCTGGGGCCCTAGGCAAGCGCCAAGTCTGTGTAGGTCTAAAATCGCTTCTGATACATACTTCAGGAAAGCTGCATGACATAAAATGATTCTTTATTATTAATAAACCAGCAAGTTCTCTAATAAACGAAGACTTTTCTATTGCTTCTCTGATGGTGTACCGAAAACTAAAAATTTTCCCCACAAATAATTAAGATATGTCTTCTTTATATATTTCAACAAATTTTAGAGCATTTTTAATACACCAGCATCGTTAAAATCAGTGTTTCTTAACCGTTTTGAAAAAATCGCCCTCTTTACCAGGGTAACATTAAAAATTATTGCTGGTCTCTTTAATGATAAACGCCCTCTAGGCTTTTAAAACGCCTCCCGTTAAGAATCACAAGTTTAAATTTTGCAAAGTGGCAAATTGCAGAACACTGAACTTGGAAACAATTTTATTCATTGAAACGAAACGCGATTTAAGTTGATTAGTAATGTAATTCAATATTCGATAAAATATGATCACTTTGAACAAACTTTCCTCATTTTGAAAACGCTAATTTTAGCATAGAACGTCAAAAGACGAAATGCTGCACTATTTGCTTCCCTATTTTAAATTTGCGAACTCAAGGTATTTGAAGAATCGGTGGTTTTATACTAAAGGTCTTTAAAAACTGAATCGATAGTTTGTAAAATTTTGCAATGGACAACCAATAACATAATAATATTTTAGATCTCGATCTTCTTCTTAAGTGAAATAGCTTTATATTTTTCATTTGAATTGCATCTGAGCGCCGTGACAATTTACCAGCTCTGCCTCTGATTGAGATAAAGGCCAAAATTAAATATTCAAAACACAATAAAATTAATATTAAAATTATGATATATTAATAATATTAAATAGTATTCACAAGACATACATAATTATCTTCCTTAGAATTGTTTCACATTTTTTCCTCTAACTTCTATTAATTCTTAGCTTTCAATTGGAAAATTCACAGAATGTTATTATAATTGATTACATTATATTTGCTGGCATTCATTTGTTTTTTTTTTCAATATCTCAAACTGTAATTTACAATACAAAAGATTTTTATAAATTGCTAGTAATAATCCAGTTTGATTTCATTTCATTTTCCTTAACATAAACTTTGGTTTATATGGCAACATCATCCAAAAGCAAGAGTTGATATGAATTATTAATTATATAATAATAATCATCACACTTGTAATAAGATAATAATAATTTAATATAATCAGTTTCATATTGCTGTTGTTACTGCCATTGCCAAATAATTAATATCTTTGGTTTTTTTTTTTCATAAATCGAACAGCAAATATATATACAAAATATTTTCAAATAGAAAGACGCAGACAGAATTTTCTTAATCTGCTGAGTTTCTTTCACATATTAACCAAGATCATTATTATTAATAATCCAATAATGCTTTGGTATTTCTTTGACAAATCTATCTTAAACTATTTGCATTTCATAAATATTTATAATTTACTTTGTCAAAAATATAGTATTTCGATATAAATGTTTCCACACATATTTTCTACAACCAATCTAGTTTTTTTTTTCTTCTTTCTGTGGATGACAACTTTCTTTTAGATTTTGTTTAAAACCAATTCACAATCATGTTATGTCAGCTAGTAATAGATGATAGTTAAAAATAAATATTACATATGAAAAATGACACTTTCAGTTGACTAAAATCAATTTGATTTATTAATAGATTTATAAACATGATTGCAAACAGGCCACGCAAAAAGTTTACAAAACAATTAATAGGAATGATTTGATTTGATTTGATCTTGCGGTATATTCAATGCGTTTATTTCCAAACTTCAATTTTAAATACACTAATTAATAATAGTAGCTATGATGTTCATACAATGCTGTATGATAAGTACGTACTAATTGTATTCGTACACAACATTTCACTAATTATTATTAATTTCACCAAAAACTCATTCTTGTACATCACATTGATCGCACGCTATAATCGCAATCAACCATTCTTTCTCAACAAAATATCATTAATAATAATAATAGTATTTAATAATATTGATGATAATAATAATTATTATCGTCTGCCGAACTGCAATGCATTTAAACAAATAGCAGTTCATCTTATACAATATTACTAATTCAAAATATACAATTGGTAAATGCACACAAATTAGAAAGTAATCACAAATATTTCTATGAAAAAATTAATAATACATATTACGGAATGATTAACAATAGTATTATTATTTGTTTACCTATTGCAATATTATGATAATTACGAATTTCCCTTATTATTTATATTATTCATCAATTATGTACTTCAATTCGATAATTAAAAATAGAATTCATCAAATAGATCAACAGATTCACTTCGTTTTATATTTTTCTTATTATTCTCTTATTATTTTACTTTTTTTTTCTTCATAATTTTTCATCATTGAAATGAATAAAGGTTTCACTCCTTTCATAATGTTTAATGCAATCGATTAATCTTTGCGGTTGAATCAATTACAGCAAAAAGGCAAACTTATTACTAAAGGCATGTGTTTCTTTCATCTCAGATTTTTATTTCTTTTTAATAATAATATTAATAATGCAGCGCATCTGTGCTGTGTTTTATGGAATTAGTGATTTAGTATTTAAAGTCACTGATTATAGCAAGAATATATTCGCAATGAATATGTCTGTTTAGGAGAGAAAGGCTTTTCAACAAGTAAATAATGAAAAGTTGATATAAATATTATTTTGACAAGAATATCCAGCTTTATGCATGCTGATCTTTCCAACTAATTGAACATAAACTTCTAAAGGAGTAATCGTATATATGTATACTTAATAATATCCAAAAATTGTTGTTGATTTGAAGTAAAAATAATAAGTAAAACGCAACCCTGTCATTCTACTTTATATTCAATTGTTGAAGAAGGAAAAAATCATTGCATAGAGGTCATTTGATTTCATGTTAATGGTTAGTTTAGTTTAATTCAACAATTTCATGTTCTTATTATATATTTTTCTTTATATTAAATAGTTCTATACAATTTCATTATTGTTATTGATACGATTGATTGCTTTTCTTTCAAATATTTTATTTTCTTATTGTTTATTTCTTCTTTCATTTTCGTTATCGAAAAACCGTAATAAATGAAACAATAAAATTCTGTGCAAATCGTTAATATTTGCTTTTTGGTTTCTTTCATTTTGGTTCCTTCGCCCACATTTAATGAATTAAATTATTGTATAATGCATCATACATAAATGTACTAAAAAAAAACACTTTAATAAATAAAAAATAAATCAAATGGTAATAAATATATAATGTATAATTATATTATGCTTTCATTTCGTCTTGTCTCCCTTTTAATGCTACACTAATATTATTTGGTTTTTCGTTTTGAAACGCAAATGACACTTAATAATCTAAACGTATTTTTTTTTAAATTAAATTAAATTATAGCTAATGAGATTTTATTCAAATGATGCTTTCAATTGATGATGTAGCTAGCCTATATCTTTAATTTAATAGTACAATTAACTAATAACTTAAATAATCGTGTTATAAACAATGTACATACATTCAATGTGATTTTCAATCGGCAAAATAGATTGATTGATATAAATCTAAGCATAAAAAAATATTTCGTAATAAATTAATATACAAATAATTAACAAACGGATACGCATTCTAATGCATTTGTTAAATTTGCTAAAAAATAATAAAAAGAATACCGAAGAAAACCAGAGTTTTCTTCATCTCGACATGCATTCAATTTTATGATTAAAATAAAATGGTAAAATCAAATCGTAAGTCAAACTATTTAGCTAATGACGATATATAAATAAAAGTATTAAATTAAATAATTAAATAACAAACAAAAAACATTCATTGTATAATTTATGGCAAAATGTTATTATACGCATGGAATTTTATCAAAATTTCGTTTGCATCTTTTTAGGGCATTCAACAAAGAAAATTCATTTTATAAAGATATAAATTAAATCTTTGCATATAAGATTCATAGAAAGTTTATGACACTTTTTCCGCAAATATTTGCTTCGTTAATAGATAATTAGTTTGGTATAATTATAATAGATAAGATAATAATACATAGACTAAAATGACTTGCGACCTATTTTCATTTCATATCGGTCATATAAATTCATGAACCATGTAGTTATTTATTCTGAGGATATATCCAATGCAGTGTTTGTTCCGTAGTTAGTTTCGTATAAAAGTTAACGTTTCTATATGAAAATGTTAGTTTTGTAAAGATTAAGAAAAATTGTTGTAATTAACTGATAGATTAGCATTAGTGGAATAATTCTAACTTTGTACTGTCTTTGCTTGTTTCATTTTATAATACCTTATTTCATATTTTATTTCTTTTTTTTATATTATTTCTTAAATAAATTTACTGCTTCATATATTTTCATAAAAATTGATTTTCATGTTTCTTTTTTCTTCTTTCATTTGTATCGTCCTTTGTTTATATAATAAAATACCATTGAGATCCATACATCATACAGGCACTATTGTTAAAGTTACATAAATATTTTCTTTGTTTACTCCAATTTACTTCTTAATCTTTATAATTATCATCATATTTTCCACTCATTTACTCCTTGCATTATCCACTTTTACAATTAATACTCTATTCATCTACTTATTATATGAATTACATTATTTTATAATTATTTCATTACAAAATGGCGTTTCATTTTTGGTATTTGCATTTACAAGGATTCGCTCGAATGTCTGCATCGGATTGATTATTTTGAGCATTCTAGCAAAGATTTTAAATACCAAACGTACTTTGATACAAATTGGGCATTTGCATTGGTTGCAATGGAACATAGGTATGGAACGATGCCACTCCTGACAAGGGATGTAATAATTTCTCATGGGATTCTACAGCTGGTAATGATTTCGCATCGAAAGACGTTGATACTTCAACAGAATTACTAACCGCCGCCGGGCTTACACTGACACCCATCTTTCGCAAACGCATCTTCTCTTCATAAGCATCCCAGCCATGTTTAGGTTTATTTAAGTTTCGATGTTGATAGAAAACTAAACTGATTCTTGTAGGATTCAAACGATTGGGAGATTTTAACGCGGTTGTCGAATGAAACTCATACTTCGCGCATTCAAAAAGCACACTGCCATGACTCAAAGCAATCGCTAAGCCACCAATAGTTGAATCCTTGAAGGACTCTAAATTTTCTGATATTTCCTTGACCGTGCCAATAGCAGGCTTTGGAATGTTTATATCAGCAGGTGCTTGCGTTAATACTGATGGGGTGCCTAAACTACTTGATGGTAACATTGGTAAATGTGGCAATGGTGTTTGACTAGACGAATGCAATTGAAAAGTCGACAAAGGTGGCAAAATTCGATCAACGTTTGAAAAAGATGGTGTCGGATGGCTCCAATTCAAACTTGGCAAGGCGGGCATTATTTGCCTTTGATATTCATACGGATTCGGATTAAAACTAACTGGATAACTACAATTATAATCGTTCAAATGGTGTGGTTGGTGGTAGTATGGCGTTCGGAACTGTTGTATAGGCATACGATGCTGATCGTAATCGATAACTAATTGACGATTACTTGTGCTATTTGAACCTGAGTTGCTATCTTGTACTTTCTGATTAACAGCAAAATGATGATGTAAAGGCGCCATCATACCGTTTCTTGTATACTGCATATTTGCTGTTACCGTATTTTGCATTGGAGGTAAGTTGTATTGTGTTGGTGTGTATGAATACGGTGTGATAACCGGATATGTTACATTAAAGGCAGTGCGCGGATTGTTCCAATTGTCTAATACTGGATTTTCATGTCGTTGGTATCGTCCTTGTATATCTGAAATGGCGGGATGCGATGGTTCCATCGATGGATGGTTTGGCAGCTGCGGGTGATTTATGTAGTGGTTGACTGTACTGGTTATTTGATTATTTTGCAATTCTGAAGTTGTCTGTGGTTTATCCTTGTTAATATCTTCACCTGGGCCCAACAAACTACCTGCAGATTTCTTCTTTGTAGAAATGTTATCTTCAATAATCTCCGATGTTGTTCCATTCTTGACAGTTTTCTTTCTCCGGCGGCATGACTGTAATGGCACTGTACGCATGCGGACTTCACATTTGTAACTAAAATAGAAAGTATTTGTTATAAATTGCAATTTGACTCTTAACAAAAGTTTCATATTTTAATCTTAATAGCATATAGCATACCTTTTAAGTATTTCAATGCTGTTGTTCTTGATCTTTTGATCTTGACTACTCCCAAACTCATCGGTAGTATCTACCGTATATAATGGCAAAACATGCAACTGCTCATCATGTTTCGGTTTACCAATGACTCTTTCCTTTGTTAATGAGACCACAACCGTACAGCCATCATTCATGTTATGAGTATCCTTATGAGAATGTGAACAAAAGTCCAAACAAGCAGTGACACCAGAAAATGGCCGTTCCGCTGTTTTCGCTCCCAGCCGGCATTCCATATCCTCAATTTCATTACTACACTGATTTTTCAATGCAATAGGCGCAAGGTTTTTGTACAGGGGCACTAAGTACGTTGCCAAAGCTTGCAACTTCTCTTCCATAAATTGTTCTTCATTTTGTGCAGAAAGTCTAAACTTTCTCACACATTTAGAACGGGCGAATTTGCATCCATTATAGTACATACTCCAAGAACATCCAAAAGAGAAGCTGGCTCCACAGTTTTCTGGATACAAGCCTTGACACGCACAAGTTCGCTGTTCATTAGTCCCGCAGCGTCTTGCCGTTGGAAGACCATATTGATTAAGTTTATCAGTCAGCAATTTATACAAATCATTTGCTTGTGATTGAGGTACGCCATCCCATGCAACAATGCATACCACTATGAAAGCAGAGAAACAGAAATGCCCTTGTCGTTGTTTTACCATGATAAGATATTTTTCATGGTAATCCGAGCGGCGGATAATCTAAAAATTAAAATTAAAAATAAATATAGGAATAGAATTGATTTTGAATCCAAAAGTTATTTAAAATCGATGATACCTACCCATTTAGCAATAGGACATCCCTGTGCAGATTTACCCTCCTTGCCCGTATATTTAATCTTTTCAATGCGTATTGCTTTGCCATTAACTCCCGTACGATGTTCAAAGTCCTTTCGTAAATTTGCCAGATTACTAGAGCACCCTAGATGAGTATAATAAGTGCCTGGTTCAGGTGGAAGATTTCCTGAAGGAAAACAGTTGCATTTAGGAATCTCGTTGCCAACATTGGTTTTAACTTTGTTGTCTTCCAGTCCTAAGCCAACAACACCTCCTTGTTCCTGTTTAATTGGATTAATTGTTTGAAGCGTTCCAACCGAAGAATTAGCAAGTTGAACGTTGTTATCTAGTACCTGCTCAATTTTCATTCCATAGTCGTTCTTGTCATTCGTTTCGGTAATGCTTCCATTGGCGTTATTTGCAAACTGATTGTGCATTAAATTCGCATGGAAGTAATTAAATTGATTATGATTGTAGTTGAGATTCGTGTTGTAGAAGTTGTCGTGATTGAGATGTTGGAACCGAGGATTTTGTCGAACTATCGACGGAAAGCCACCACCGTCGCTTTCTATATCATCTAAGCGACGATGGTGGCTATACCATAAAAAATGACCGGTCTGTTTGTTGTGTTCGTCCTTTTGAACCTCCTCCATCTTCTTCTCCTGCTTATTAAGAATCATCGTTTTGATACGAGAGTTTAAGTTAACTCGATGAGCTTGATTAAACTGATCGCCCGGATCATGATGATTATTTTCGTTTTCATATTGATTCGTTATATTATTATCTTGTTGTTTGGCACTTTCACTCATTTGGTCCTGCGTTTGTTGCTGGTTAACTATATGTTGAGATGGTTGAGCTGGGGCTTGTTGCCACATCATATGAGCATTATCATTACTAACCCATGACTGTTGCAACTGGTGTTGCTCAGAGTTCTGCTGATTGTTGGGCATAGAGTTTCCGCCAAATTGACCTGGATATCCACTAGAGTTGTGTGAAACTAGCGGCGGATTGCTGCTCACTTGCGGATATCCAGGCTGCTCGTTTCCCGAATTCGCATTTACATAATGTGGCGTAGAATTGGAGCTTGGCGAAAAGCTCGTGCTTGATACCGATGTAAAGCTGTTATTCGCCTGAGGATAAGTCTGATTTGGTGTTGGAGCATTATTGCCATTCACCGAATTCGGTCGTGATATCACCGACGGTTGTTGTTGATTGTCATTCGGAGGAGTTGCTGGTGGAGCGTAATTTTGCATGTAATCATAGGCATTTAAATTCGGCCGCTGGCCATTGTTCTGAGTCTGTTGTGATGGGACACCTTGAGACTGTTGCGCCTGTTGCTGCTGCGTCTGTTGCGATTGCTGTTGTTGGGGTTGGTTTTGAGTCACTGGACTTGGACTAGGCGTGTAGCTGCCGTTCGTCCGTGGCGTTAATTGTTGATTAGAGGCGCTTGGTGGTCGCGTGCTAGTAAGAACTTGGACAGCTCCCGTATAAAATGTGTTCGTGGGTTCAAACGCCGGCTGTTGATAGGTGGTTTGATACAGACCGTTAGGATACTGTTGCGTTGGGTAACCGTCAAGGGTGGTTTGCGGTTGAGCTGGTGCAATTTGTTGAATGAATTGACCCTGAGGCCATGCCGGCACTACTTCTGAAAAAAAAAACACGAGATTGAGTTTTATTTGATTTCGAGGTGATGATGAGCATTAGTGCAGTCAACCTAGACGAGAATGAAATTGAAATTTCTATTTACCTTGGGGTGCTATTGTAGGATCCGCTTGCCATACTGGAGTCGCAAATCTGTTGGGGTCGGTGTAAAATGACACTGGTGCCTAAAATTGCATATTAAAATTAGATTTCTACTAAAATATAAACAGTACCTGCATATTATGACCTAGTTTAATTTAAATATATGTAATCTCAAATAGATAAATACATTTAACAATGTCCTAAGTTATCTAAGAGTATATCAAAACAAACCCGTGTATGATACTTATTTATAAACCACGATGAATCCAAATGGATCTATATATCACGCAAGGTCGTTTATCTCTTATATAATCACCAGAGAAGTGTCTAGACACGAACACCAAAACCCGTCGACACGGAAACGTTACAGTTTTTAGGGGGAAAAGATTGGGAAAAGCAGAGTCCCCACAATGGGTAAGGTCAGTTATAGCGGCTGATATAGCTATATCAAGAAGGGTAAAATCCCTCGTTTCCCTCGGAAAAGCTCCCCTAAGACAGACAGACACACTTGAATCGCGTTAACCTTTTCGGACCGAAAACCAAGCGGCAGGGCAACTTCCCGAATACGATCACGCTCAAGGACAGGCAACAAGGGAATGTGCAACATTTACGTGTTACCATTCACGTTTTCTTTCATTGTGGACAATCCTATTCAACATGTGGTAGGCGGTGGGCGTGACACGTACTATATGTTCTACTATCCTCAATTTCAAAGCTCAATTCACCCGATTTTTTATCAAATATGATCAGATAAAATGTTATGTTAATAATGCACTTGAATGTATATTTCAATTCAATACTAATAAATAATTATTATATAGTTTATTTGTTTATTGTTTTTACTTACCATAGATTGCTGTTGGACGGGTTCTTGTTTTATCATATGAACAGCGGGTTGCGGACTTGGTCGTGATACCGGAACGGGTGTATCATTAACAGCGTTGTTGGAAATGGCCGCTGCAGCTGCTGCCTTGCGCCCTCGATAGGTCTGCAAAAATGAATTACCCAAATGAAACATGCTCACTCTTCAAATATCCGCGATCAACTAAAATTGTTTCTTCTATTATTTTGTGCAACCCATCTATCTAGGAGTATGCTTGCCAGTCAGGGGGTATTCTTCTTTTTTTAGATTTCTATATGTTTATATACAAAAATGGTATGCTGCTTCTCATCAAACCTTGTTTAATGAAGCGTTCTGACGTTTGTATTGAAAATATAATCCAACATAAACGGTTTAAAAAGAAAAAATCATAGAATTTCGAAGAAGAAAAGAATGAAAGAATCTGAGGTATTGTATTTACTACATTTCAAACTAAAGCAGGTATGAAATATTATCTTCATATTTTTAATAAGGAGAGAAATGCTTATTAGAAATAGCTGAGGAACTTTATAAATAATTTTGAAGTCAACATACATTAGTAAATAAATATTAGCTTAATGTTGATAGTAAACAATGTTTGCTGCTCCAAATTTAATATTTATATTGAGACGCTTGTTGAGGATTTTGAAATCTTAATTTATGTTAGTTCAGCTATCATTATCATGTATGTAATTGCTGTAGAACGCGATACTGCTGCCTTGTTAATGAAAATGGCTGCTTGCTGGATATAGGCGCGTGCGTGTTTGTGTGTATATTTATTTATCGCCGCTTGTTTCTTAATCAATGTTTATTATGAAATACTTCTGTTAGCTGCTGTTTTAAATCAAAACTATGTATTAAAGCGGAATGCAATCGTATCAATAAGCAAGTACTTTGTATTCCGTGTTATTACATATTTCTTTGTATGTATTGCTATTAAAACAAAATTTAAATAGAAAATAATAACTACCTAGTTGTTATTGTACGCAGTTGTTATTGCTAATTTTATCAATTAGCAATTTATTATTTATATAACAAGTTTATGTTGTTTTTCAATGCTATATCAGCATACTATTTAGTAAAAACGCTGAAGTTTATCATTAATTTAAAGAATGTAACAAGAATTATTTATTGAAATTATAAATTTGTCTTTGCCTGATATAAAGGTCTAACAGGTCGCCAAAACAAGTCCAACCAAATACTGTAAGGTCATAAACCCGGGACTAGCTTTCTGTCTGTGGTTACCTTTATAGACCAGTTTTCACCACAGCAAGGTGAGGACTTGAGAAACCGGCATGAATTCAATATGTAGATATTCATATTAATTTCAATTACAACAAACGATGAAATCATATTTACAAATAGGATTTTCATTAATAAAGATCAAGAAAATCCTCAAACAAATGAACATCAAACAAATAAATAACACAATAACTGTACGCACATGACGAGAAACAATTTTTCATTCGACGCAAACGCGTGACAAATGTAAAAATTCAATCTCAAAACAAACACATGCAACAAACGTTGATTAACGCTTATTAATACCTGAGTGACGAATGGCAGAGAGAACATTTCTTTAGCGAGCGATTTTTGTATTTATTTCTATTACGTCACGTCACCTAAATTATCGAATCGCGCCGTAAGTTAAAATATTCGCTGAGTCGCTCAGCAATCCATCGAATTAATTGACAAATAACAAACAACTTGCGTACGAGAAGATTCACGATCTCTTCAACAAGACTTTTGCCACCAAATATTAATTAATTTATAGTTCGTGAGGCAGTGGAAAATACGCGCGCGTCGCCACGCTGAATGCGTTATCGAACGTGCGGGGGCTTATCTGGAAAAAACACTACCGAAAGCAACATCGCGTGCCCCACCAAGGGTCGACTCCCGCACGCGGCATCTAGAAAAAGCATCACCGCGAGCGTTCCGTTCCTCCCACGCATTCGCGCGCCACGACTTCGTTTCGCTCCTTTAAACATGCTTAATGAGTGCGACGTATGTCGAGGATGCGTTTCGAGAGTGTCAGCGACCGCCGCCGTTGCCGGATTTTCACGAGGATGCACGATACACCGCGAGCTTTGAATTGTTTTTGTACTATAAAAGTGCGTGGATATAAAATGCAAATGAAGGAGAAAAAGAAGAAAAAAAATGATTGCGATATCGATCGAAACAACCGTTACATGAAGCGAATGGTATTTGTATATCGGAGGAAGAGAAGAACAAACACCTTGAATCCAAACCATTGCGTTAACGGAAGCGGAAGCAATGTCGATAATACCTGAGCGTCATGTTACGTCGAACCCGCTGAAAATAATTTTACCTGCGAAACCTTTTTTTTTCTTTATTCCGCTCCTTGCACAATTTAATAGTTTTATTGAAATAGATAAACATTTATACCTTCTTTTATTTATTTTTATGCTGTTTATTACCTGCGTTGCAATGCATTAATGTAATATAGTGAAAGAATATATTCAAAATGGGAGCTCACTATAGGCAACCAACATCACTTTATAAACCTAAGTTGTCGCCATTGATCGTTTTGTATTCATTTGTTTCTTGCTTTATTAACTATTTACGCACAGCAAATATCTAACAACTTTCAATTTATTTGTTTAAATAAATATGCCTAGTATATATTAATTTAAAACAAAAATTTTTCTTTTTTTTTTCTTTTGTAGAACTTATTACCTGTTTGCCACCTTGAAAATCGTTTCGCAAATACTTTTTCATTTCGAATTATATTATAAACTCTTCTTCATTATATATATACATCCCGCGTTCGAGGAAAATATACGCACAAAGAGAAGCGAACGTTAAAATGGAAATGTTATAATAAAAATTTTATCAAGTCATATAATTTTGGCGCGCGCTGTACTTTCGGCGAACTCGTGCTCTTGGATAATTGCAAATTTAGTTCGGGAAATGTGTGAGTGTTGTGCGTACTACATAAAGCGTGTACGTACCATCAAATGCGAGGAGAACGCGTCGCGTCGTGCGCTTCTTTCGCATGCGCGCTCCAAAATAAATCAATATTATGAAAGGAAAGCGAAACGCACCACCGATGCGTTTTGTTCTGTTTCAAATGCTTGGAAGCTCTCTCTACGTGATGATAAGGACGACAACAGAGCAGCGTCGTCTACCAACACTCTCTTTCTATGCGCGTCCTGCGAACGAAGACCGACGCCACGCCGTGCTTTGCCGCGTGCGATCCGTTTCAGTGGTGCGTTTCCCCGGCATCGTCGCGAGCTTCAAATGTTTTTCACTATGCACAACTTGCATATATCTAGCTACAGCAATAACCTCGAAAAGGACGATTTCAATATTCAAGTATTTTGGCCATATTATTAAGAATATTATTAATATTCATAGAAATATAAACTTCTTCCATATCCTTTCAAAAAAGCTCGTTTTGAGTGAATTTCAATAATTCTGCCCGACTTGCGTTATGATTCCTTCGAATAAGCAAAAGTAAAACGATTCGGGTGGTGGTGAATTTAAAGCTGCACGACTGTGGCTGATTCATCGAATCGATAAATTGATTTTGAGGGTACCAACTTGTAGCCATTATTGAATATATAACGTTTGCAGACATACAAAAATTGCTACGCATGAGCTATTTATATCAAAATAAACAAGTCAGCAAGCAAGCAATACAGGAAATATATGATTTTGATATTTGGATATTTACCCCTCCGCCTCGTCCTTTTCCTCGACCTCGTCGGCTTTCTCCTCTGGCAAAGTTTGGTTCTCCATATAGATTCTAGAAAAAGATCAAATTAAATATAGTTATTAGATAAATACAATTAAATTCTATTAAATAATAGACTTAATTAAAAGCTGTGTTAACAATCATAATTGCATTTCGTTGTAAGGATATTTATCCAATACATATTTGAACATTTGCTCCTGCGCTTTTTTCACTTCATGAAACATGTACAATACGAACAGATTGTTCATATATTCACTAAGTACAAGATGAAAAAAGAGAGACATAAATCAACGAGCTTCATATCTGTTAATGTGAATGCCATATTGGGTGCTTTTTGTTTCGGGTTTCGGAGCATTGCTTTGCTTCAGGCTGCAAGAAACCGTCTGGGCTCGCTCGCGATGTAGTAGTCACATGCGTTACGTTGTGTTACGTTGCGTACTACAACATATCCGGTAGCGCAGCGCAAGAAGCCAGGTGTGCACCCTGACGTACTCATCAGGGATGGCAATGCAACGCAGCGCAGCAACTGCACATTTCATGTTTTCAGATGCGTGCGGTATAAGTTGTAATAAGAATGTTTTACTATTTACTAATAAAAGGTCAATAACTCTTCATAGACATATAGTTTAAATATAAGTATATGAAAAAGAAGGAAATATAATGTAAAACTGAATTTAATAGCGGCCATCTTGATTATTTGAAGGTTAAATTTATATGCTCATGCTCTGATTGGGTGTTTGTTACTGATACAGTTGCTACATGAAGAACAAACTCGTTGATTTAAATGTACAGGACCTAAACATGGTGGCACTGACATAAAATGCGAAAGGGAGGGTTGATTTATATTTTATTTCATTCGTTTCGTCCTGAATTCTGATCGAAGAGCAAGAGCATATATTGCGAGATATTTATTTCAAACAGTATCACTTACATGCTGTTTGTTGGATTACCAACACGGGGTGGTTGTAGCATCAATTGTCTATATCTACAGATTATTTACAAACAGGTTCGCAAATATATATTTCAATCATTTAATAATAAACAATGTTAGAAAGCTTATACTTAAAATGCTAAACGGTACATTTCATCGACAGTTGATAGTTATACTGCCAGTTATGAAGCGCACTGTATTACCGACAAGAATATCATTGCAAGCTGTAAGTTCTTCTTCATTCAGTGCGTTAATGTGCTTTGGTGAAAAGTTTTTTGATACATTTTTTGCTTTATTCATATATTTAAACGATTTTACGACCGTTTTTATACATTCAGTTCACCTCGCCGCTACTCTAAGCATAGCTGCTTATTATGTTTTATTCGTTTTGTTTTATTTCCTTCTTACTCTCGTTGTTTTTTTATTGTCAATAGTGGAGTAACTAGAGCCCGCCAAAACATTAAACCGAGACATTAAACCTAAAACGATTTATAAATAGATAGATACGAAACTAAATGGATATATGTAAATTATTACAATTGTGATCAATCAAAGTTTTCAAAAGTAAATGAGACCTGTAAGTGTAAATTTGCAGAATGATGGATTCATGATGCAACCTAATACATTTTATCCATGAACAATACCTTTATATCGTAAAAATTGAAGCACAAAGGTGGTATATAGAATTCTAGCGGTGGTATGTCCTCCTCATTGCAAACTAGTAACGCACACGTGGTTTGTATATCCTGCTGACAGCTGCGCCACGGAACGGGCTTCAACCATACAACGCAAGTTTCAGCTTGAGCTTCCTTCCTTCGTTCATGTCGCATTTACACGTTGGTTTAGCGCAAAAGATCCTCCCACTTCGGCGAGCTTTTCAATCGCTCTTATTGCTCTTCTTTCCGGCGTTTTACCGTTATTTACAGCGAAATCTCACGAAACCATTTACCGTCGTTATTTCTACATTACAAGTATTTGCATATGAATATTACCTTGAAATAAACTTGTAATGAACAAAAGTTTTGAAGCCATTCAGTAATTTCTTGAATTTATAAAATACATTCGTATTCAAAGCATTTAAAAAATGTTTTTGATTTGATTTTTTGTTCGCTTGGTTTGTTCTTACTTTTATTGCAATTCTAAAGAGTTATCGATGTTTCCGCGATTTAGCATTGTTTACTACGATACAACCTTTAATGTTTTTAAATGTCATTTGCCTTACACGAGCTCATTTCTTTACACTAACCCGATCAAAGGTATTGACAGACAGACATACATAGTACGTAAGAAAATAATTCAAACGTATACATTGACACAATTTCTCTCGTTTTATTCATGTGTTTCTATTAATTACGTTCAAGTAGTGATATAATATGTAAATGTGCAAAGCCTAATTAGTAGTCCTTGTTGTAGGAATCAAACTCGCGTCTTTATCTGGTTTCGTTTCGATGCTACTATCATTTTTACTTCGAAAAAAGTTCAATTTTCATCAATTTCAGACCATCACTCTCGCACCTACCACACAATAACGACAGGGAACAAAAATTATTTGCTTAAATGGGATTGCTTTGGAATACATTTCCTTTCTTATGCTGCTTATTTCAACTTTCTGCGACTTTGAACAGAGTTGCTGTAACTTTGCAAGTTTTAACGAAAAATTTAAATCTGCAGACGTTAAACACGTCAAAAATAAAAAGAATTATTTTTATTCTATTGTAAAACAGTTTAGATGTATTTTGTCTCGACAGGGAAACCCAACAAAGAACAAACAACAACAACAAAAAATACACCCAAAATTGTTTCTATTTTAATATCCATAAAAAAGTATAGAAAAAAAGGGGCACCCAAACGAATGTCGTGTAAAAAACGAGGCGTCGCATTGAGGAAAAGCGAAAAAAACTAGTTCCTTTCCATATGTGGTAAAAACTTCTGTGACGGGTGTAATTAATCAGGCCTCCTACATTTATTTTTATAACGGCATACTAGAAACTTGTCTAAAAACCTAATAGTCGCACTCAATTTTCTAAAAAAAAAACTTATTCATACCGATTTAGAAGAAGTAAGCGATTATATTGTTTTTCTAAATGTTTCAGTTATTTATTTGCACCTTTGTTCTTTAGTCACGTTGTTTATTTAGCCAGCCACAACAAGAATGGCGTGCGTCGTGCGTGTTATGATTTACAACACTTTTGGCTGCGGGTTAGGAAATGTAGGCCTTGGCATTGAAACCGCCGGGCCGGCCGACAATATGACGGGAATCCCCATACGCCCATTCCACCAGCGCAGTTGAAGGATTTTCCTCGTGCAACCCAAATATCTCGTTCGCTTGCCGGAAAGCATTTGGGAAAACTTCACTTTACTCGTCCTCGTTTCGTTCTATCCCGTGTCTGTTTCCAGCATTAGGGATCCAATGCTCGTATAAATACAAATGCATGAACGTCGGCAGGGATGGATAGCAAAAGCGAGTGGTGGCAGCGGCGGCGTTTGTTCGGTGCGAAGAGCGGCAAACGATTCCCGGAAGGAAGGGTCTGGGGCTTGGCCCTGAAAACGGTGGCGAAACGTCTGGCGGACCGTCTAGTCATCCTAACGACCACTTTTCCACTCGTCGCTGACCGAAACCCACGACCCCGTCCGGTTCGTCCTTTCCTAAACCATCGTCTCGACACCCTTACCTCGGATAACAGCTTACGTGCTGCCATCGTCTAAGTTGTTTATCCACCCACATCAACGTGCCGTGCCGCCGTGCTACCACACACTCGCCTTTTTGGTTTTTACTATCCATTCTATTCTGTTTTTTGTTTGTTTGTTACGCGTGAGTATAGTTTTACTACTACGCTTTTCCATTGATAACGCACATCATAATTCTCTTTCATACAAAACCTTCATAACTAGGCGCAACAAATAGGATTACCCCTACGGTTATATCCCCATTGCGCATTTGACAGCTTCTGTCATATTCTAAACTGTTTCAGTTTTCCATTGAATTTCAATAAAAAGGGGTCCCGCAAATCAAAACATAAACACCGCAACAACACCATCCCAATAAGAACAACCAAAAGCCGATGATATGATGCATTGCATGTACAGTAAGTACCTCCACGTTGGGGTTCAATAGTGGGAAGTTAAAAAAGGGGACATATTCTTTCTTTCAATACTGGTGTGTCCTTCAGCGGATAATATAGAAATACAGACTGCAAAAAGGGGGGGCAGGCACCTGAAACGCGCATTTAAGTCGTAGCATGCTTTCACACTAAGGTTTAAGCTTGCGAGCACAGACCTACCCTAATTTGTAGCAGACGCCCCCGCGGCGGCACGCGACCATCCCAGTCAACCAGGTGGCTGGTGGCTCACTTCTAAACACAATCGCACAATGAATGAATACGAATGCGGACGGCCACTCTAGACGATGCCAAGACGATTCGAAGGGTTCCCCAAAACCACTGCAAGGGAATTTCTTTGTTGATGTTGTTTCACTTGTCACCCCAATAACGGTATTTTATATATTTTTATATTCACTAGACATAACCTATATTTGTCGCTCATAGCGGTAAAACAAATGCTTGTTTCGAGGTAGCAACGCTAGAGGGCGTAGTGCAACAAACGTCATAGCATTGCCTTTGCAAAAATTAACAAATACATATTTTATTAATGTTTTCTAGGTAACTATAGAATATGCACACGCATGAAATGATAGTAAATAGTTTCGTGGAACGAATGGGGGTGGATGAGAGCTGCATAAAGCTTTTGCTAGTTGAAACTGAAGGTGAACGTGTACGCGAACCGAACGCACCACCAAGCAGCGTTCGCTGTAATGGCGTCGGGCGGATACACGAAGAGCACACATGTCGTCGGGAGCTGGCTTCCGGTCACCTATGACCGTGAAATTCTAGAACGTATCAACATGCGATCAGTTTTTATTGCAAAGCATTAACCATATTTCCTTCGTAATATTTTACATGCGGTCGAAAAACTTGCAATTATTTAGAACATGTACTTCATTTAAGTAGTTAAATGATTAGAGAGTACGACTACATAGTAATTAATTAATCGCTGGCCAACACACTGTATAGATATCAAGTTGATGACATATAAGCGCAATGTGTATATTACACATTCGCAGCGACAATTTTAAAATCGCCTTCACCTATTATATAATTTAACGATGAGAATACTTTTACAGAGGAAGTACCCAGTCGGATGCAAGTTCAACTCTGTTAGGATTTAACAATCTATTTCCTAAATTAAAGCTCATCGGCTCGCGGCTACTTTAGATTTGTTTGTTTGTCGTCAATCTAACATCAACAGTCGTCAACTGGTTACTACACTAGAAAAGTTAGTTGATTTGCATGTGATATATGTCGGCACATTTATCTATAAAACAAAAGACGCAAAACAAACAATAAATAAAATTTGCAAAAAAAAAGATATTTTTGTTTGCATTCAACTTGTTTTCCTATATCATAGAACTGACTGCTACGTTTGAAATAATGTTTGTCTCGCCATTGGTGAGGAGAAATGCGAATCGCGGTTGCATTGCATTGGAGGAGCAGTAGTAGCAGTGGCAAAGCAAGCGAATGAGCTTCACTAACCTACGCACACCGTCGGCACACACAACGCGGATCGATAAGAATCCGAGTGCAATGATGACTCACGCGACACCCCGTCCTGCACACCCCCGGCTGCAGCCATTGAATCGGTGTATGTCTGCCTGCACGCACGAAAAAATCAATCCCTTAGCAGGGCCTCCTCTCTTCCTCACCAACGCAAATGTCAAATGTTGCCAAACTTAAGGGCGCACCAAACCGACGCATATACACAGGGCGGCGGATGCAGTATGGAATTTTCACTTTCGTTTTTATTGAACTAAATCGGATTGGATTTTACTTTCGTTTGTTACGTTTTCTCTTGTACATTATTTTTTGTTGATTTCTTGGTAGATCGTCGTTTATTGAACGAACAGCTGCATTGGCACGCGTTTGCTGGCATATGCGCCATGTGCGTTATTGATATTCTTGGCAATATTTGAATTAACGAGAGAAATCCAATCCAAGTATTGTAGATTTTAGATATGATGCATGTTACCGAGAGGGCAAAAATGTTGTCACATGCTTCGTGCACCTTTTTACCTGACTGAATTAACTCTATTCATAGATCTGTAGCTATTTGATTGGTAG
>JARJDU010031479.1:0-10671 GCA_030264695.1 Lissagria laeviuscula | reverse complement strand
ATTTCCAAGATACATGTTCGATTTTTTGTTGTCTTATTGTCTATCACTCCATTTTCAAAATATTTTTCAATATTACTGATGTGATATGTGTATTTTGCAGCTTTTTAAAGAGGTAATATAAACTGACTTCCTTTGCACAAGTTTTTCTTCTTCAAAACTCTACTATCAAACTTTTTTAAGAAAATCTATTTTGTCTACTTGTAAATTCTTGATCTTTTCAATGTTGTGCGTGTGACAATTTTCTTCTACAGTTATACAAACAACTAGTAATGCTGCATGCATGTAGCACCTGTTTTCTGTTTCGTAGATATTGATTTTGTTTGTTATGTATGTATTGTAGATTATAAACACTGCCCCAGTACCAACTATGACTTCTACATGTACTACAAATACAACTATGTCATACCACATATCAATTATCTCACTTTGAAAACACATCAAAGTTTAAACTATCACTGCGAATATTACTTTTGGGTAGTCTAAGTAATATTAAGTCAAAAATATAGTTTTGCCTTGAAAAATATTCTTAAAATAGAAAAGTATATGCATATTTTATTCATCGCTCTTTTACAAATCAATTTCTAAAAGATTTTTTATATTGAAAGTTTTTGTATTAGTATAAAAGACTTATTATTGTTAGACTACTTATTATAATTCTTACACTATACCAATGAAAAGATTTAAACTCATTATGGGTAGTTAATAATAAATGTGGATTTTTGAAATTTACTTAAAAAGCTACTGAATTCTACATTTACTTATTATCTCAAAATAACGGTTTATCTTACACATATATTTTTTTATTTTTTTCCGTAAAATAGGAGAGTTCTTATGAAAAATAAATAGTAGGACTTTACAAGTTATGCTTTGAAGTAAATTGATGATTAATGAATGCAATTTGTGGTAATTGTTATTTCGATTCGTAGACGCTGCAAGACCGTTTAGACTTGACGTTGGATAAGGACAGCATTTTCTATAAACTTGGTAGTTCCGGTTTGATCACGTTCTCAGATTACATTTTCTTATTGACTGTCTTATCGAGTAAGTTGAACAATATACAAGGGTGGATCAAATATGAACGAGAACTTATCTTCTATTTTTTTTTATTAAATGATAGGCAATATATATTTTTTTAATCTTAATTTACTACATATCTACCTTGCTTTGTAATACACTTTTCCCATCGAATTGGAATCACGTTTTCAAAGAAAGACTAGGGGCGGGTTTGAAGACATTTGCGTACGAACGTCTCCACTGCTCTGTCATCGCCAAAATGTTATCATCTCATTACTCTTTTAGTGGGAAAAACATGTGAAAGAATATAGCCCATATAGGGGATGTTCAAGAATATCCCAGAAGAATTTCTTTAGACAGCTGTGTGCGCTTTGGTAGTGACGCGAAGCAAAATGACATTTCTTATGGGTAGTTTCCGACTCTTTGATCAGTAAGGGACTTTAAGTTCATCAAGGAGATGATAGTAGTAGTAATCATTGATTGCTTGTAGTTCATGAGGGACATTATTCAAAATCAGTCCTTGGGAATCAAAAAATAAACAAATACATTTTTTAAAACGCTTTTCGACCATTTCTTATCCTTTCGAGAAAGTTTTATGCCAGTGGTAAACACGGGATTGTGAAAGAGTTCACTAAATTGGTTGCGTAGACGAGAAGGATTCTATCCAGGCGCACGATAAGTATTTTTTGATTATTTTCGTGCGCAGCTGGCTTCATACCCCCCTCCCTCTTTCTACAATGGCGGCATCAAAAAACTTTAAATTCGGTAGGAAAAATGTATTACAAAGCTAGATGATTATGTAGAAAAATATATATTTCTTTAATTGTTGCCTATCTTTTAATAGAAAAATAAATTTTATATTTAATCCACCCTTGTATTAAACTTAGTCGTAGTATAGTTATTTTGTTATTAACTTCTTTGGTGTAAAAAACAAAAATAGCTTCAAGACGACACTTCGAAATTGCTTTCCGCATGTTTGATTTGAACGGTGATGGAGACGTCGATTGCGAAGAATTCGAAAAAGTTGCAACATTAATTCGCCAACAAACCAGCATAGGCTCCCGACACAGAGATCATTCAAATACTGGAAATACATTCAAAGGTGTGAATTCCGCTCTGACCACTTACTTCTTCGGCCCAAAATTGAAGGAGAAGTTGACGATCGAAAAGTTCTTAGATTTTCAAGAACAATTGCAAAAGGAAATCTTGAGTTTGGAATTCCATCGCAAGAATCCAGATGAAAATGGAAACATCACCGAAGCTGATTTTACTGAGTTATTGCTTGCGTATGCTGGTTATCCGCCGAAGAAAAAAGTTAAGATGTTAAAGCACGTAAAAAAGATGTAAGTCATATTATATCAAGTAATTAGTTAACTGGGATGTGTTAACATATTATTGTTATCAGTATTAATAATGTTATATTTTTAGGTTCAAAGAATCTAGTAAAGGAATCTCACGCATTGATTACTTAAACTTTTTCCATTTTCTTAATAATATTAATGATGTGGATACAGCATTGACTTTCTATCATATTGCCGGTGCATCAATTGATCAAGCTACGTTGAAACATGTTGCTAAGACAGTAGCTCATGTTGATCTCAGTGATCATGTTATTAATGTGGTTTTTACTATTTTTGACGAAAACAGTAAGTATTACACTAACAATATAACGAATCGTTTTTTGGAATTTTATAAAATATGTTGTAACTTTCAAATTAATTTTATTGTTCGCGACTATTGTTTCTCCACCCAGTGGCTTCTTCAGACGAAGAAATTTTATAGATTTTGTTTTTTAACAGATATAAATACAAAGTTTTTATGGGTGGGGGGTAGCAAATTAATTTAATGATGGAGAATATTTTTTTATTTTAAATCTTGTTGGTCATTTAGAAGATTGCTTTCATTTGTTGATTTTGAAGTATTCGAGGAGGTTCAGTAAATTTCTTTTTTTCTTGACGACTACTATTAAATATCTCTATGACGGAAGAGACTCTCATTAGACTTGTGGTTACATGCGCTACCGAAACTTGGACGCTAAACCAAAAAGAACAAAAAATTCCCAGAGTATTTGAAAGGAATATTTTGCGAAAAATATAAGGGGCAACTTAGAAGGTCACGGCATGCCGACCAATGGAGGGTAGACCATGAGGTTTGGCGCAGAAAATCTATTTCTGCAGTAGAAGGGGAATCTCAAAAAATGGGCATCAATAACTGGATGAGAGTCGCCGTAAACCGTAAGAGTTGGGGAGATGTCACAGCGGAAGCCAAAACATACTTAGGGTTGTAGAGTTTAAGAAAAAAAAGAATGACAGAAAGAATTTTGATACAGAATGGAAAAGTATATTACAAATCGCAAAGCAAAGCGGATTAAAAAAATAGAAGCAATTGGGCACAGTAGCGAACTACATATCTCACAATCCTCTCTCAAGGCTGAGATTTGATGAACATATTCGGGTTGCAAGCTCGAAGGCAAGATTAATGTGTAACGCTTTGGCACGGATTATGCTCCATATTAGTGATCTAAGACAAGTACGGCGAAAACTCCTATCGAGTGTAGTGTCGTCAGTGTTGCTGTACGCAGCTCCAATTTTGTCAAAAGCAACAGAAATATCTGCACACTGCGAGTGGCCCGGGCATTTTGCACGATGTCGTATGATGCAGTGTGTGTAAATGTTGACATGTTGCCTATACATCCTTTGGCAGAGGAGCAGGAGGAACAGGTACGAATAGAACTTAGTACTGTTCGTTGTTCCATCGCCGATGAGATAAGGGCTGCATCGATGATACGTTGGCAACAATTATGGGATAATTCAACAAAGGGGCGGTGGACACACAGACTAATCCCAGATATAATGTTGTGGACATCCAGAAAAGACGGAGAGGTGGACTTTCAAACTTATGCAGCTGATGGCGGGTCATGGAGCCTTCAGCGCATAACTATATTGTTTTAAGTTGGCTGATGACCCTTCGTGTCCAATCGGCCAGCCTGAACCAGAGCACGTATTTTTTCGTTGTCCACGAATTCATGGTGATGAGGAGATCATGAAGAGGCAAATCTGTCAGCAGCTAACACCTGAGAATATCGTTGGTGAGATGCTATTAAAAGAATCAAATTTGAAAGCGGTGTCCAACTTTGCTGCCTTGATTATAAAAAAGCTCAGAGAGGCGGAGAAAACAAGAAGAGGTTGGCCATTATAAATTTACTTTAATTTATGGTACATAATGAAGGGCATTAAAAAGCCAGTCTGCTCCCCGCGATGTTATGCTCGACGGCGGTTTCGCGGGATGGTGTATTTTGAGGGAAAATGATATTTCTCACCAAATAGAAAAAAATAAACAGAAGACTAAAATTATAAACTCTATCTAATGAATAATCAATCATATTCTGCTAACACACATACGATAACCGCTGGGCAGGCCACGGTTCTCTGGCAGATTTTGAAACTTCGAAAAAGCTGAATAGCCAAAAACAAAATATGCGTTTACTGTTTACTGATGATGGTTGGCTAGTGGTTACTGCCATCGTTCCGTTATATTGCCGCCATAGAAAATGCATATCGCCAACGCAAGTTGCCGTTTAGACGACTATGTTAAAACGATTTTTAAATTCATCGTTTTGCCAACTTTGTGCCAATACCCTAATAACGGGTAACCAGAGTCATATGTACCACGAATTTTCTTGCGCACTGCACTGCATGGCTACACGAATGTTAAATTTTTGCCAACACATCGCCGACGTTGCCAACGATGGTCTTACCGATGACCGCGCTTTGCCAAAATCAAATCAAAATTGCGTATAAGACCACTATTACAATAGAAAAACTAATTAAAAACAATAAGGATAAGACAAACAAAACACAACATGGAGGGGTGTATTTAATAAATTACAAGGGCTGCCCAAAAATATACCTGTAGCCTTGTTATTTTAGGGTTTGACTTCAGAATGAAACGCTATAAGCTGAAAATTTGTATAACTTTTATTTTGACATCCTAAATGTTGTCTTAAAAGTTTCATATTATCTCGTGTAAGCGTTCTTATATATTTAAGGTCAAAGGTAGCGAAACTCAGTTTTTTGCATATATCTCGTTTCCTTTGCCTCAAATTGAATTTGCATTTATTATAATAGTTGTAGAGTAAAAGATTCTCTACAAATTTTGTTTTAAACAAATTTTACTACGATTACGATGAATAAAATTATTTTGAAAGTTAAAAAATATATTTTAAACTATTATGTACTATGATGTTTCAACATCTCTTAGCCTTAACGATAAACTTAATATAACAAATATTGAATGTTTTGATTAAGTATATTTTATCATTGTGATTTTAATAATATGTATAACTTTTTTTTAGTGGATGGACAATTAAGTAACCGGGAATTTATTGCTGTGATGAAAAATCGATTAATGCGAGGTTTAGAAAAACCAAAAGATACCGGATTTGTTAAATTTATGCACTCTGCTGTAAAATGCGCCAAAGAAGCCAAACTTGGTCCAATATAAACATTTTAATTAATTTCTTGCTCCCAAGGAATTCTAAGCAGTCCTTTTAGATGCAATTTCAAAATTAAGAAATTTCCTAGCCTTTATACTCATATATATTTACATATTAGAGACAAGTCTACTTAAGCTCTTTGGATTGTTATTATTTATATAAACCTATTTAAAACTTGATTAATATAATATTAAAAAGGCCATTTATAGATTTAAATTATCCTGTACCAGTCGTTAAAACATGTTATGAATTAAATAAATATATAATAAAAACTTTATAAGTACATATACATAATCAGTTTAATTCAAATCATGTGCACATATTTTCTTCATTAATTTATTATTTCATTTTGTAATATAAATACAAATTATATTTTACTAACTGGCTTATATAGATTTTTACCATAAAGCTCTCTGTACACCAGCCATTTTATTATACTCTGCCAATTCCCTAAACATAATTCTACTAATTCGCCATCGAGGTACAATACCTCTAGGTCTTGATGTTAATACACATCTTTTAACAATTCTTGATGAACATGAATCTCTTGGGAAAGCATGAATTTCAGCAGAAGCCATGTCTCGAAGTTCTTTAGGTAATATATCATTCTTTCGTAAAGAATTCACTCGCAGACGATCTTTTGCCATATCTGTTAACATGTTTCTTCTTTTCACATCTCGAACCATCCTGTGATCTACCCATTTAGTTCGCACCTACAAATTAATAGAATATGTTATCAAACTTTATTGACTTCAAAATATTCTACTTACGACTGTATTTAAAACGGAAGATGTAGTTCGAAATAAATTGGATACAGAGCTTAGTAAGCTTGACATGTTATTTGGTTTTAATTAAATTAAAAATTTGTTAAAGCTGTAAAGAATGAGAAAAGTGAGGTTAGATAATTTATTATTATATCTTTATTTGAAAATGTATGATTGGTTGCCTGGCATGTTTTATAATTTAAGCGTTGTATTTTAACCCAACAACTGCATCACCCGTCTGTCAGACGGATATGCTTTATATTTTTGCCGATATATCGATCTGTAGTGCATCTAGAAGGCTGTGCTTTTATATGTGTTCCAGTTAACATCCAACCTTAGTGTAGGACGTTTTACTTCAGTTTGTCTCAACAACTATTTCAGGTAAGTTCCTTTTTTTCCACAACTTACTCCGTTTGCTGGACGGATGTTCCTAGTGATTCCTAGTAAAGTAGGTGTTACCACTGATTAACTATAAGTATAAATAAGCTTTAATTGTTATGACCGGATATGGTTGGCACAATAGCGCTATCCGCTGAGTTATAAATCTATGTATGCAATAAATCTGCATATCTTTGGTCTGTTGGTATGTCTACGGGGTGTTTAAGAATAAAACAGAAAATATGCAAGTACATAAGAGAAAGACTAGGTTAGGTTAGGTCCGAAACACCCGTGATTTTGGCGTGCATCGTCGGTGCTGTTTCTTTGATTAGTTAAAGAATGAGTCGCTACTTTAAGAAACAGGCATTTCTTTTTTTTTTATCAAAGGTTTCTTAAATCCAGTCCGTGGGAGAGCTTTTTTTGTTAAAAATTTATCAAATTAAGCTTTGTCACTATTTTATTTGACACCTCACTCCTGGGTCGATGATAGATAAAATAGGAAATATACCGCAGCCTTACTACATTTATACTTCTTCGTTAATCTGTGTGTTAAGTTTGTACAAGTACCCATTTAAGTTGTAGATGGATTTATTGTTAAATGTTTTGTATTGTTTAAATTGTTTAGGTATAGTATATGAAAAGGTGCATTTTTTCTTTCTTTTATCTGATGTAGGTATCTAAATTAACTACAAATATTTATTAACAGATAATGGCTGGAGCATATTCAAGCAGAACAAAAAAAATTAAACTTGCACTTTCACAAAAGAGAAATGAAAGTGATGATTCAGACAAAGATATCGATTCAGAGGACTCCTATGTTTTAAATGAGTCTGGTTTGGAGGTGTCTGAACCTGAATATGATACAGACTCTGAAACTGACGTATATAATGAAGAAGATCAGGAATCAATTGGGCACAGTGGCGAAATGCATATCTCCCAATCATCTCATCAAACAGGAATCGGTGTCACCAGTCCAAAAGAAAACGAGGAAGAACGAGAATATAGATGTAAAGGAAACTGTTTTCTTTGGCATAGTAAACCTGTAATCACTGCCAGCCAATCGACTCGGAGGAAAGTCCAAATCAGTCAGCCAGATGGTCCTGCGCGTGCGCTTGGTATCACCCCTACTCCTAGACAGATCTGGGATTTGCTGATTACCTCTAACATTGTAGAGGAAATTGTCAAAAATACAAACATTAAACTTGAAACAATGAGATTAGGTATACAAAATCAAAGCTCTACGGCTTACAAAGAAACAGATTCTGATGAAATTAATGCATTGCTTGGTATATTTTTGCTCTGTTCTATTTTAAAGTCATCAACAGAGTCACTAGCATCATTATGGTCTACATCAATAACAGGGAGACCTATTTTTCGTGCATTTATGACCGAAAAAAGATGTACTGTTCTTCTCAGAGCACTTAGATTTGATGACTCTTCAACACGGAAAGAGCGGGAAAATCAAGATAGAGCAGCAGCTATTTCAAACATATTCCAAATGTTTATTGAAAACTGTCAGAAAAACTACTCAATTGGAGCACATACCAGCATTGGCGAGACTCTGGTGCCGTTTAGAGGACGATGCGGATTTAAAATATACATGCCAAATAAACCGGCGAAGTACGGCGTAAAGATAATGTCTTTGACTGATGCTCATAATGCCTATCTGTACAATGCTTATATCTATAGCGGTAAAGGGAGCGATGGAAACACTTTGACACCACAAGAAAAAACATTCACAAAACCAACACAATCAGTCTTACGACTTTCGAAATGCATATGGGGAACTAATAGAAACATTACTTGCGATGACTGGTTTACTTCTCTGGAATTAGCTTCAGAATTGTTAAAAAATGAGCTTACAGTAGTAGGCACTTTAAAGAAAACTACACCTCAAATTCCACCTGCATTTATTTCTCATAAAAATAAAAAAGAAGGTTCAAGTATCTATGGCTATACTAAGGAATTCACACTGCTCTCATACGTTTCAAAACCGCGAAAAGCTGTTGTACTTCTATCATCAATGAATCATTCAGAATTTAGTGACATTCAGAGCCGAAAACCAGCATTAATAACGTTCTATAATTTCACTAGATCGGGACTTGACACGCTAGACCAAAAATGCAGTATATATTCTGTTCATCGGAAGACAAGACGCTGGCCATTGGCCATTTTCTATTTCATATTAGCCGCTGCTACTTCAAATGGGCATACCTTGCTAGGTTTATATCCAGGTGCTGCGGATTCCAAGATGTCAAGGTTTGATTTTGTGAAGGAGGTAGCGCTATCATTGGCAAACAATTATCTGAAAAAAAGACTCCTGACTCCAAATTTGTCTAAAGAGTTGAAGAACATCATTTCAGAAGCTGCTCAAGTAACTCAGGTAGAACCATCTCTCTCGACTAATATACTTACAGATAGGCTAGAGAAGAAGAGGAATTGTCGTTACTGCCCCTACGAAAGAAATCGAATGACTGCATACAAGTGCATAAACTGTGATACTCCAACATGTTTAGAGCATTCGAAAAAAATTTGTGACGAATGTGTGAAATAGTATATTGCATTATTATTGCAAGAAGCGTCGTATTCCAGCGCGAATTCAGGATATGCGTGCGCAAAGTAGGCGGTTTTCACACGATTTTAGGAAAACAATTAAGTAATAGTTTTTTTTTTTTTTTTACTTTAATGAATATGTTTTTGTCGAAGTTTCAGATATAGACGAAGCTTAGTTTAATATATATATATATATATATTTATATATTTATATATTTATATATTTATATATTTATATATTTATATTCATAAAAAAATATATTAATTGTTATAAACGTAATTTAATGTCATAATTATGCATTGTTGTTTTTTATGCCTTTTAAAGCATAAAATATATTTTAAAAGTATAAGCGAGTATGAAAAATGGGATATGATTGGTGCAAACTGTGGAAAACGACAGTATCCGTCTGTGAGACGGATGGATAATAGGAATGACCAAAAAAGGTGATCTAATTGAAGGGCTAATATGTAAAAATGTGTTGATTATACATGACTGGATTATACTTTATGCGCTTTATTTGAAAAATTAGGTGGGAATTAAATAAATATATATATATATATACATATATATCAGGTGTGGGCAAATCTTTTGATTGTCGAGCCACATTGCGGATGAAAAATATTTTAACGCGGGACGAACAACCCAATCCCCCCCTCTCTCTCATTGAAATTAAGATTTTTTAAAATTTGTATGAATGCGGTTTAATACAAATTGGTACCAGAGGTGGATATTTTTCATAGTAGAGGGGGAAAATAAACATTAATGTTGTAAAAATGTACATCCCTCAAACCTAATATTTGCCCAGGCCTGATATATATAGCAGAATATAAGCTTGGAATACATTTATTAATAAGTGATTCAAAAGTAACATTCTTAAGAAACCATAATAACAAATGTGTATATGTATTTGAATAAGTTACATAACAAAATATAATTAAGAAAATCATGACCTGTCTTTCTCAGCAGGAAGGACGATATTTCTTAATTAGAGATCAGGATTTACGGGAAAGAAGCGGGGCTGTACTCAAAACAGGCCGGTCCCTAAAGAATTACCTTATTGTGCCTAATAAGTATAATACACATGTATATTTTATTCATAATTTTTTTCTATATAAACCCATTTATTTATGGTAAATTCATCATAATTTTATTTGCAATATTATGCATAGACGTTAATAACTGTATTCTACAGTGTTCTAGTAGTAACAATAGCAATTTTCTTATCTTTGTTATTCTCTTTCACCTTGTTTTTCGTGTGTTGCAACGCAGGTACTCGGTGCATGCGCTCCAGTTTTAGTTTGGTCGTCATGAATTCCTCACCTATTATTTAATTCTAACAAAATGTAGTTCTGATTGAATATCTTTATAATTATTTACTCAATTACCGGGCTGTTCATGATTACCGAGTAGATTTCTGGTTTTCGTGGTTAACACGAAAATCTTTGGACAATATGCGTAAGAAGTGT
>JARJDU010031466.1:0-11834 GCA_030264695.1 Lissagria laeviuscula | reverse complement strand
TGAAGATAATCAAGAGTTTAACTGGTTTAGGGATTACTGGATCGGAGATTGGAGTAATTGCACCATATATTCGTCAGGTTTCTATATACTTTTGAATCGTGTATAAGTATTTACTAAATATTTAAGTTTTAGGTTGTTAAAATCCGCAGTGCTGTAACAAAATTAAACTTGGTTGATCTACAAGTTGGCACAACTGAAGCTTTCCAAGGAGGCGAAAAGCGTATCATGATTATTTCAACTGTAAGGGCACAACGGGATTTACTACTTTATGATAGAAAATATGACCTGGGATTTGTTAAAAACGAGAAGGTATCAATTACATTCAAATAAGAGAAATATAGGAAATTAAAATTACTACTTTTCAGAGGTTTAACGTCGCTATTACTCGAGCAAAGTCGAAACTGATTATTGTAGGTAATCCCTATGTTCTCGGTTATGATCCAGAAAATTGGGGAAAAATGATAACTTATTGTCAAGTAGATTTGGAATCTTACTTTGGGGTTGAATACGTTCCAAGAACTATTGAATTGGTGGATAAATTGCATACCCAGTTTAAGAGAATCCATAAAAAGCGTGAAATTGCAAATGGCAATGCGCGTTAGCATTTTTTAATCAAACCTAATAAATTATATGTGTTATCTGTTTCTATTATATTTATAAATTTCTCAGATTTAAATCAGGTGTGATGTATTTTAAACTATAGGCCACACAATATACAGCAGATTATTAGTACTTAAGATTTAATAAGTAAGTTATACAATTTGATGTTTGTTAAGTTTGATTTTGGTTCAAAAGTATGTCAATTTAATTCAGAGCAAAATGTGTATTTTAGATTAGTATAAATATAATTAAAAATTATATACAAATCAAACTGATTTATACAAAATATTCACCTGAAACGTGGCAACGCTGCACACAAGTGCAGGCCATCCCCGCGCGAGCGCGCTTGTATCGAGACGATAGCGTCCATGCAGAGTTGCAGTGACGTCACAGTATTGATCAAATCTGCCGAACCTTCGGCATACGCCATTTTGAAATAAGCGAAAAAGTGAATAGGTGTAATATAAAGCGTATTTAAAATCTGTGATCATCCGTCCCATACTAAACTACACGGATTTTAATTCTTGTTGTTGTCGATTTACCCATCTGAACGGACCAAGGTATTTGGCGATTTTCATTTGTTGTCGTACAAAGATATCGTAATTTAATGTTTTTGTGTTGACGATTCTCCTCCGCTATTGCCGACCGTCGAAGCAATCATTTACCGTTATAGTACCGACAGTGCATCTAGATAGATTGCTATTTTGTGTGACGACGCTAACATTAATCGTGGATTTCATCTATCGCATTCGATTCGGGCGTTATTCGCGGTCAGTTCTTTTTTAGCAGGTAAACTTGGGGTTGGATATTTAAGCCTTTGTTGTCTCTTTGTGTACTCCCGAGAGTTACTCGCTGATAAACTCCAGTTCGGATATGATTGGTTTTAATGCGTTCAATTACACAGTCGTGCAACGAGCGCGTTGTGCTTGCGATTATTTGGATTAGATGACAACTGGCATTGTTTATTGTGACACAAACATTCACAATTGCTTTATTTCAACTGCATTGCTTGTGGCTTTATAGGTTGAATTCGTATTGTGATCATATCTTGCATTTTGTATCAATTGCTCGCGTGTGTAACCAGTGTTTAACATTTCAGAATCAAGGTTCGTTCACTGGGTCTTGAAGATCTAAATGGTTGTGTGCAGACAGCATGTCTACTTTGCCAGGGTTGGCCTCCAAGGGCGAGAAGGAAAAATCCAAGTATCAATCACTAGATATTAACAAGTTGTACAGGGTTAGCTTGGTAAGTACATTTTGAGACTCTAAATCAGCACATCATACTCATGTGCATGTTATGTGTATTTTTTAGGGAGAATCTTCGGAGAAAACACAACAGAAAAGTACTTTATCTCAGAAACATGGCATGCAAAGTCTGGGCAAGGTGCCCAGTACCCGCCGTCCACCAGCAAATTTACCTTCATTGAAATCAGAGCACAGTGGTACAGATACTGCAGTTTCTTTGGTACCTTCTAATGGTTCAGGATGGGGCAAACAGGAGAGTACAGTTCAAACACCAACAACTACTACTGTAAGTTTCTACACCAGCACTAATTCTATATAGAGAAATTCAATCCATCTTCTTCATTTAAGGTCCCACAGACAGTGAACAATGCGAATGTAAGTGCTCCAGTGACTATTGGAGCACCACAACTGACTGCCCATCAAGCTGCTATTGCCCTGCCAGTAACAACAACAATTCAAGCGCCCAACAAATCACATCCCAATTCTGCCAGTCCTGCCGCAAATCTCGACAAGTCATGGAGCTCAGTAATGATAGGCAACGATCCAAACGCGGCGCATCCACCGCCTTATCAGAGTCAACAATTCCAGCACGAATTCCCAAGCCTGTCGTCTGGCGATGGCGTTCCACCACGTACAGGTACAGACACCCAATACGCGCCAGGTCTAAGCTTGCGTCCACAAACCGAAGGCTCTTGGCTGCAGGGCGGTGCCCGCCCGCCTCCGGACGCTCCCGGTGCACGTCCCAGCTCGGTTCCGCCCGGGGGCCCACCGCAGCTTTCGGGCCCGGTCGGCCAGCCGTTGCCGCCGCAAGTCCGCGGCTTTGTGCCCACGTTCATGTACCGAGGTAACAATTACCCAACGAATGGACATAATGCACCTCCGACAGGACCGATGCCTGTAGCTCAGCAAACAGCGCCGCCAAGACGTGGTGGCGAGCAACGACATCGTAATACCGACGCCGACGAGCTTGCCCATCGGCCCATTATCAAGGAAGAGGATCTTTGTGGCATGGACAACTTGAGTGGTGATATGGGTTGGGCTATTAACGATGATATCGACTACAAGTAAGTTAATCCACTATTCAAACCTCATAAATAACTAATTGTCGATTTACAGCCAAAAATTAGCATTCAGCGACGATGAACTTAAATCGGACAAAGATATGAGGAAAATTGCACGCACTAATAAGGATTATGACAAGACTGATACTCATTCACAAGAAGCGGACCACAACAAATCATGGGGTGGTAGGAATCCGCCACGGAATAGACACGAAGACGACGAGTTTTCAGCACAGCGACGCCGCCAGCAACAAGAAATCGCGAATGCAGTCGAACGCGCCAAGCAACGCAAGGAAGAGGAAGAGAAGAAGTTCTTGGAGAGTCGACAAGCGGCCGCCAAGAAACTGCAAGAGCTCGACGAACGCATTGGTAAGAGCAAACGCGACAAGGATAATGACGATTCCACCGGTGGGACTATCAATCCCGCATCGGTTCCACCACAGACAATAGCACCTGTGCCTATTCTCCTTCCCGAGTGGGAGCGCGAGAAGGAAGTTAGACATAAGTCGAATCTGCCGTCTCAACATCACGATAACAACGAGGATGTCAAACATAATAAGCCCATTCAGCGCGATACTGATTTCAAGCATCTTACTCAGATCGAAGGGCGCGCTACCTTCAATCGGAAGGATTCGCGCAGCTCTGAGAAGGAGCAAGTTGCTGGCGCACAGACTCCGCCCAGTTTCTCAAAGCACTTTCAAAGCGATTTGCCTCCACGCTTTCTAAAGCAACAGCAGCTCAATGCTCAATCGTCATTCCAGTACGACAATCGTTGGCCACAGGGCGGTAATCGTACCAGTCCCAACAGTCGAAAGAGTCGCGATGACGATAAAGATGCTGAGGATCGGTACAGGCGCCAAGATGATAATTTTAGGTCGCATAAGCCGTACGGTGAATCTGGAAGAAAGTCGTCGGACAGCCGTTACGAAGAATATGCGAAGAACGACGTCAGAGATTATGATTTTAAGCCCAAGGAGGACGACAAGATACGCGAGAGGACCAGAGATAGACATGAGAAGAGCGATTCGTTCGACGATATCAGTATTAGTCGGCAGAGTAGTGACGAATGGCAGCACGAGAAGCGCATTGACAAGTACGACCGTCCGCAACGGCCGGACAGCCGCGATTCGCGCACGTCAAGGGAATCTCGTCACAGCGGTGATTCCAATCGCCATTCTGAAACGCGCGAGTACACTTCTTGGGCTGAGGAACCCCTCGAGGAAAAGAAGAAGGAGCACAGGATGGTTGTGCCAGGACCTATTACTAAGGAAAAGATTGAAGCTGACGACCTACGTAACGAGAAACGCAATTTGACGCAGTTGAAGAAAGGCGCTATCATTGACAAGAAGGTCGATCAAGCTGAAAACGACGATAATTCCTGGAGTATTATTAAGAAATATAGTATTGATGAACCGAAGGCCTGGGCCGATTCAATCCCCCCAGCGGTTGAACGCGACATGTTAAAGGCGAAAGAAGAAAAACACGATGAAGACGATGAGAAGAAGGATAAAGCTGTTGATAAAGACGACAAGAAGTTGCACCATTCGGGAAGAGGAAGATCCGACTCTCAAAGTAGTCGCAATCAAGGATGGACTGGTGGTCAAGTCTATAGAAATTCATGGTCAAGTAATAAGAAAAATAACCCGCCACCGACAAGGAGCACTCGTGGAGGTCCAAGACCATTGGGTAAAGGGCCGGACATGACTGAGTCCGAAGGATCTGCGGATGATGCATCGGCAGCCATTGAAAATGGCCCCAGTCCGAAGTTGTCTAAGAAAGTTGAGAAGGACGAAAGAAATAAGGAAACAAGAGGCGCAGATAAGATGTCTTCTTCTTTGCCTGATAAGAGCAAAATGGAAAAGAGTCATTTTGTCCCTCGTGGAGAACCTTCACGACATGGCCGTGGAGGAGGATCAAGTAGCACTTTCAGAGGAGGACGAGGAGGGTCCAAGCGTATTGATACCTATGGGCCACCAGCAAAAAGTCCTTTTTCGAATACTGATGAAAAGGATAAGAAGTTTGACGACTCTGAAGATGACAAGTCTAAGTCTCTATCCAAGGATGGAAAGTTGGAAGATAAGTCTAGGAAGAAGATTGATCTGAGGAAGCCAAAGCCCAAGCTGGATGGCGACGTGTCAGACAATTCAGACGTTGATGGACGTAAATCGAAGAATCCGATTCGTCCTTCTGCGAGTTTGCCAAATCGTCGTGGCGGGAGTGGTGCGCCTCTGAGACAATCTATGTCGCTTGAGAAAAGATCTTTCGGAGGTCCACGTAGTGAGCCTCCTCATCGTCAAAACTCTATAAATAATCTCCAACCGCGTACGTTGCCAGGTACTAAGGATGTGAAGGATGCCAAGGATAAGGAAAGCAATACACTTTCTGCGGCAATTGCAGACATCACATTGAAAGAGGAAGTGAGTCATGATAACGACGTCGTGGTGGATGATGGTTTCCAAGAGGTAAAGAGTAAGAAGACCGACAGGAAAATCGAGAAACCCAAGGAGGAGAAACCGAAGGTGATTTCCAAGCCTGATAAGGACCTGCTGAAGAAGCAGGAGAGAAGTGCAAAGCCAATTAATTCTAATCTTAATCCGCAGGTGGCCAACATTCCATCATTAATGGCAACACTGGTCAATCCACCTTCGAACATGCCTCAATCACAACCCAGCAAAGGACAATTCGAGCGCAACCGACAGAATAAATCGCTGCCGCCTCGATTTGTCAAAGCCAGGGAGCACAATCGCATGCAGAAAGCGCAAATGCAGCAGGGTATGTGCGATGACATGAGTAAGGTGAATCAAAACATGTATGGTTTGAAAGAAGGACAACATGTTGTGTCCACTTCGATGAATTCCAACGTTTGGGACAAACCTCTCTCGGCACAGATGCGCGCCGTGGATCAAGAACTTGTTGGTGTTGGGATGGAGGCTTGTAAGAGTTTAGAATCAACACTGCATCATCCAGGCGCCGCTGATGATAAGACTGTTCTCGATGGGTCTAAGCCATTAAATACCATAATCTTCGAGAATACTAACTACAAATCTGCTCCGGGCTCTCGCGGCCGTAATGACAAGCAGCGTTGCAATAAAATGGAAGACGGAATGGACAACTTGACCAACTTTAATAAACCCATTGGTGACCTGCTTGGCAAGGACAAGGCTAACGAAATACAGATGCAACTATTTAACAAGGAGGATTCCGTGGATATGAAACTAGATTTCTTCGAATCGGAAATATCCCAAATCACCGAAGACAATAAATCTTCGAAGATAAGCTTATCGCGCTCGAACATTGCCACCAGCAACAATATATTAACTGCTGATGCTCTGAACATGAAGATCCAATCAGTTAAGAAAGTCTGGGAGTCGAACATTCCCAACGTCATGGAGCACACCAACGACGACTCATTTTCCACATCTTTCGCCAACGATCCTAACCCGATGGATCCCAACGCTGTATTCAGCAAAGGCTCTGAAGTACCAGACGAGAACCATGATGTCTACAACACATCACCAAATGCGAACGCTTCTAATAGCACGACGAACGTCTGCAAAGTGAAGCCGACACAACAAGTCGCCGGCAGTGCTGGACAAACCCTGCTTAACACGGGCACACATCAGCCACATTCCAATATCGTTGGACCCACTTTAATGGGGCACACGTTATCGTCGCCTCCTCCAATTCAACCTGTCATCGGTGGCTTGGGCCAACCGCCCCAGCAGTACACAGCCAGTCAACATATCAGTTACCAAGGAAGCCTTGGTAGCAATCAGTACGGTGGAATTCCAGCTCCGTCCCCACCCACAGTTCTGAATTATTCCACTCCACAGCTGCAACAAACTGGACTCTATGCCCCGTTCCAAATCGATCAATCCCAAGTGATGAACAGCCAAGGCCGATCACAATTCTCTCAATATTCGTTCGGTCTAGGTCAAACTGGGTCAAGCCCATACTCCCAATCTATGTATTTGCAAACAGGACAGCCTCATGCGCCTCCGAATGCCCAACAGGACTTATACCAAAACATGAACAACTATCGCCTGCCGAATACTTTTGGTCAAAACCAGCAGAATCCCACAACGGTGCTAATCTCTTCAACGTCGAACTCGCTGATGTCGCCGTCGGTGAAGCCAAGTAATCAGCAGATCAGTGCGATTGGCACTAAAGCTGGAGGCGTTGGCCAAGCGTATCAGCAGCAGTCTCAACAAGGACAGGTTTACATACCGTATGATCCTTCCATCACAGCAAACTACATGCAGAGCGCCGGGGTTATTCAGCGTGGACCTGGTGGTCCTGTGCAGAATAATGTCGTGCAAGGACTACAGCCATCCGGCCTGCAACCGTCATCCTCGTTCTACTCGGGTTCCACCGGTGGACAAACTGGCTATTTCCAAGGCCCAGCGAGTTCTACATTGCAATCGCAGATTCCGCAGCATCAGAGCGGTTTCGGATTGCAGCACAGTGCTTTTCCCACACACAATCAGTCTCATACCAATGCCGGTATGCAGAACTATCAATATTTAAGTGGACAAATGCAGCTCGCTGCTGCAATGTCGCAGCAATATCGTTCGGCTAATATGCAAAACACTCAATACATGAAGAATCAAATCGGAGACCAGGGAAGACAGAATCTAAAGAGTCCAGGTGGTCAGCAGGAAGTTCTGTCTTCAGTATTTAACTCTGGTAAGTAACATATTAGCTGCATATTTTCTTTGTGGGAAATGCTAATGGTAATTATTTGTGATAGCAGGTCCGCAAATTGCGTCTCCTAAATCTCGTCAGCAGATGAAACAACCGCCACCACAACCAAGCCCGACTGCGCAACACAACAAATACTTGTACAGCGGCATGTCGAATCAACAATCGGGCCAGGTAAATTGGTTTAAAACAATTCTGATAAAACTCATGCAAATCAAACACAATACTAGCATTAATCTTTCAGACCAGATATCCGACACCAATTCAGAGACCGGCGGGAAACTATCAAAATCAACTTGGCAATGTTCCGAATAACACTGGCAATTCTAATCAGAAACCACACAGGATGAATAATTCTAATAATCGGTCTTCTGGTGCCAGACAGTATTACGGTCCGCAAGGTCCGTATGTATTTATATTTTATTCTTATTCAAAATAATTTTGACACATTGGCTAATCAATAAAGCCATGATAGGTTTATTAGTATATTAATTATATCTTTTTTCAGGTGGCAATATTAATACTCAATCAGACAAAGTGGATGAATCGAAGCTAAGCGATGCAGTGAATTCATCAAACCAAGCATCAACGGGCAGCTCAGTCGCAATCAGTTCTAAAGGAAGCAACGCGTCGGTGAATCAATCTGGTGACAAAACGGATGCGAAAGAGGAAAATTGTGCTAAAGACTAATTCGTTTCTACTATTATCTAAGTTACTAAACTATGTGTTTGTATATTCATTAATATTTTATTTAAATTTATTTATTCTGAAAAATGAAACTGAAGTAACACAAATATGTACGATAGCATTATGTTAATCGACACGGACATTAACTTTTACACGCTTTTCATGATTTAAAATTCTGATTTAGATAATACAGCTGAATGTATTCGATAAAGCTGTGAAATAGAAATGTTAATGAAAACAATGCAATGCGTCGACGCTTGCAATCAATAATAATAATCTGGATATCGTCAATACGAATCGTAATTCCAATTAAATATTTGAGGCAATTGATAGGATTTAGTACTTGTACATAATACATGTTTGTCAAGCCATCGACAGTCTCAACTAGCCCGCAAGCCAAATAAAAACATGATTATATTATAGAAGAAGAAAAAAAACAGAAGAATTAAGAATTACTTGTGATATATTAAGAAAATGCAAAATTTATCGATTCGGACGATTGATGTCTTCTCATCTATTAATTGTCTTGTGGCGTCTTTCATTATTTTGTATTAACGACTCAAAACACAAACATTACTACTAATTAAGCAAAGGCTATTATGATGTTGCCTTCGCTGCAATGCATTAGTGACAGCAAATTCTAGTGCGTAAGACACGAATAAAGAGCGCATAACATAGAAATGTAAAATGTTTAGCTATTTACTAGTGGAATCATAGAAAACATAGATGTAAAAGTAGCAAAGCATAAAAGCAAAATTATTTGCAAAGACGGAAGAATTACAAAACGGGCTGGTTTGCTTAAAATATATTCACCTAATAGACATTTTCTTGTTGGAATAATATTTATGAATACAAATGCAAATCTTCTAGATTGTCAGTCATGTGCGTGGGATTCTATATAAAACGATATAAAAAAAAAACAAGCAAAAAACTAACTACGAAAACAATTTAATAAGGCTACTTACTTTTCTTAATGATAGTATGTATGAGTATGTTATTAGTTATTATTTTTGGTCAAATGCATTATTCTAATAATACCAAATTTGATATGTAATTTGCCTTTCTCATATGTAGCGCAATATTAATTAATAATTCCTGTATTTGTAATTAGAAGTTATAAGTGCTGTAAGCAAATGCGTCGAGGAGGAAATTTATAATATGAAATGATAGTATGCAGGGTGTATGACGTTTCAGTCTTAATAGGAGATGATAAATTATGAAAAATCTCTGTTCGTATGGATTATTTCGACATGTTGTTCTATATGTGACGATGCCTTTTTAGAGATTTTGTACACAGCTGAAAATAATCTAATGGAACATGATTCTATTCATACACCCTCATTGGATAAAATAATATCATTCGTTCCCATTTTTAAATGTAAGATCGCTCTATTCAAGCATTATTCCTTAAAAAAAAAACGATTCGTTTCATTGAATCTTCTCATTACATAAAATAAATGTTGCCGGGCATAATATCATCAAATATTTGTTGCTAATGAAAATATACGAGACGACATTTATAACAACTGGCCAAATCGCCTATTATTGTAATTTGTGTTTATTTCTAATTTTAATAATTATGTTTCTTGTTTAAATATTTATAGGTTCAAGGCTAGCAATGTCACCAAGAAAAGGATTCTTCTACAAAAGAGGGTCAGGTCAGATTTAGGACAAAATTAATGTTTTTTATATTCAACAATATTTAAGCACAAATAACTTCAATTTATTATTATATTTTATATCGTTGGTTAGGTAATTTAATTTTCACTGTGAACAAGTTAAGACCAGAGGTGATACTACAAATTTGGAGCACCGACGCAAAAATGTGATGAGGCTTTTCCATTTTCAACTTTCATTTTTTGAGAGAGGGGGGATGATTCGTATAAGGGGCCTTTTAGAATCCGCGATGGGCTCCGACGCAGTGCGTCCATTGTAACCCTCTGTGGAGGGCCCCGTTAAAGAACGAAACATAAATAAGGTAACTCCACTTCCGTTAAATATCTAATTGTTAATAACTTAAAAACTAATTATCCCAGGAAGGCACAATACTTATGATTTGTTAGCTCATTAAATTGTTTTTTATGACTCGCCAAACCCTTAAGATTGTAATTGATGCAAAGCACGTTTTTCGTCACAAAATCACACATAACTTTTAATATATTTATCCTACAACAACGTGTTCTATATTTTTGGATACCTAATCGGGCCAAAGTCTAGGATTGCTCTCCCAACCTTAGGGAAAGGGCTCAAGTTAAGGTCAAAACGCTCGTGCGCTTACCAAGTTATTACTTTATTTTCTTAACATTTATTCCTAGCTATAATTCCTTGACTAATCATCCCAGAGGCACGACTATTATATTGTTGGATGGTTTATGGAAATCTCTAAAGTTTATGGAGGTTTTACTAACCCTCGGCAAATGGTTCAAAGTAGGGGCAAAACATAATTTCCTACATTTAAAAGTTCACTATCTAATAACTACTAAACTAATCATTTCACAAAAATGAGTTATACACTGTTAGATAGGTCTTCAAATTTGCTTTCATATTAAGTTTGACCCTTCTAGCCCTCAGAAAAAGGCTTGAATTTGAGGTAGAATAAAAAAAGTCTAGTTTTCCTCGCGTTTTTTTTTTCTTTCAATTACGAGTAACTCTTGAATTAATTATGACGGGATAATCAAATTACCGTCAATGGATAGTTAATTAAATTCTCTTTTAAATGATGTCTATCTTAATACGTTCACTCTGTTCTGGAATGGTGAAAATAATCCTTAAGGACAAAATTTTATGACAAAATTCATCGTTTTTATTCCATATATGCAAATCTTTTTTTTATAGCTTTTTCGTTTAGAAGATATAGATTAATAAAAGTTTGACAATTTGCCGCGCCATTTTTGAAAATTGCGTTCGTAGTGAACCTTTAAATTTATTTTACAAATGTAATAAAATGGAATAAAATTGCTATATATGTACATACAATGACATCGATTTATTAGAAACTTTTAAATATAATTTGCATTATTACATAACTAGGCAATTTTTTACTTTAATTTGGTTTGCAATAAAACAATAACATAGGTGACAGTCAAATTAATAAAAGTAAAAATCATAGAGTGATCTATTTGAAAAAATCCCATTGCGGTAAATCTAGGACTACGTTCCCCCGCTTGCTGGGCTACAAAATTCAATTTGTTCTTAATTTCTGAATGTCTTAAAGTGGATGCTTGCAGTAAATTATATACGATTCGTTTTGTTTTTTCACTTTCCTTGCCAAACGATTCGCATAAATTGGCAGTCAGATAACTTTCAATCTGCAATAATGTATTAAATAAACAAATATTGTATATTATTGCCAATATTTATACATATTACAAATACTTACAATGATATAACAAGTGATCACAATGACGGCAATCTTACCAGCATAGTAAATAAAAGTATATCCAAGAAATATTTCAAAACTAGCTAACATATGAATAATTTCATATAACTTTATCAGTAAATTTTGCCATCCATAGATTTCGTTGAACAATTCACACCAGT
>JARJDU010031457.1:0-17226 GCA_030264695.1 Lissagria laeviuscula | reverse complement strand
CGGCTATTGCCGGCATTATCTCGTGTCGTTTTAATAACTTCCGAAGCGCGTCCGCGATACCGCCGATAAATAACGCGCGACGAAATGGTCCGAGCCGCTATCCGCGCGTTATATTTGTTATTCATTCGAATGCGACCGCCTCTTGTGCCGTCCGCTTCAGCAGAAGTTGCTAGCATTTGCATCTAAATGCGCGTTTACACATTCGCGCTGTGTGCGTTATGTAAACCGAGCGGGAAAAATGGGAAAGCACGAAAATGTGAATACGGCATTAGGTTGTGTCGTCGGGCGGTGTAGATTGGAATACAGCAGCATTGCGATGATGATAATAGAGCGTATGTAAATGATTTCGGTCGGCGGGCGGTGGTTGGTGGCGGTCTGTAGCCGCTGCGAGCATTATGGGCAATATTTCACGCATTTTCTGCGTCCGGCCCGCACCGAAACAGAATGAAGCGCGAACCGCACGCGGGTGGCCACCGCGTTCTGCGTCATTTCCCGATTGTTGTCATCGGCATTGTTCTTGTTTTGTATGCTTAGCTTTTGTTCAAAAGAAATTTATTTCAATTTTAAGAATACACATAAATAAATCCAGGGCGAGTACAACATGCATCATACCTCACTTAAAATTTATTATTACAAATTAATGAAAATGCTAAATCTTCGATGTTTGTATATTTTGAAGGAGGAAGAAGAAGGTGGGTAGAGTAGTATGGACTGAGGCAGGTTGAAATAGGAGTGGAAGTTGTGCGGTTTATGCAAATCGCATTCGTTCGTCGGTTTGTCGGTTGCGGGTCAGTTGATCTACGAGTGCTATTGAACGAAACGCAGAGAAGAGCCGGGGTGTGCACGGCGGCGGTGGCGGCAACGGCAGCCACGACCCGCGCGCGCAAGGAAACCAGATCATTAATTTTAAAGAGGACAATGGCGGCAGGAAAGCACATGTTAAGTTTAGTTTGTTAATTACGACGGCGCGCACAATGGCTGTCCTTCCGGTTTTCGTTACCGTCGAAACCCGGCCGCCGTCCGCCGCGTCGCCGGAAACTTTCCGCGCTGTGTTTAACAAACATCGCATCGCATGCACACAAAGTTTTTGTTGTAGGTGGTACAACAATCACATTAAATCAATACCCACACTCATCTTTCTCTCTCAAAATTAATTGAAAATATTTTTACAATTTGTAAGGTATCTAAGGATTCATACAAAGTATATTTTAAGGTTTGCAAAAAGTAGAAACACTTTGAGTTAGCTGGAAATCTAGTAAAAAAGCCTCAGGAAAAACATGGAAAACACGGAAAACAGCGGCACGAGGACAGCGGCGCTGGTGGAGCGCGCTTTTTGCGTTTAAAATATTTTCTACATAACGTAACTATCCACTTAGCCGGCGACCGAGCCGACATATGTGACAACTCTCCATTCCGCTACAATGAATCACAAATTTAATCTCGCAAATGGATCCCGACCGCATTTCGGCGCCGTCGCCTGCGTCCGCCATATTGCACGCCGCACATAATTCATCCAATATCGTCGCCGTAATGCTTGCAAACAGCGCAAAAATCACGACGCGCGAGCAATCCGCGCCAACGTCGCGAAGACAATATGTCTCCGGGTGTCATCAACTCGTCTCGCCATTTCCATACTCGCATTCGTCCGATTTTGTAAAAACTTTGATCCATCCCATAGAGAATTTTGAAACTGAGACAACTTTCCTACGCTATGGATCCGAAAAAGAACTTCGCACAGCGCGAAAACAATTGGCAAATGTCCTCTAAATCATCGGCAGGATGACACGTTTATGGCGTGTGCGCTCATCGCTTTGATAAACTGTGATCTATTTGCGACGACGCATGATTGATGCGTTTTTGTTCAACGACAGTGATAATTCTTCATTATGGTCAGTTACTTCTAGAAACTTCTTAGTTCATTGTTTATTTGAACGATTTTAAGTGAGCTAGTACCCCAATGTAATAAACGAGGTTATCTATGTATATTTTTTTATAATATATTTAAATATAAAATGGCTGCTGTGCCATCAGAAGATAATCACAACCATATAATAAATACAGATAAAGATGCAGAGCAAATTGATGCGTCCTAGAGACGCATTACGATAAAACCGCATCAAAACGCGCGGCAAAATAAAATAATAAATATGATCGCAATCGGCGGATTTATTAGCGCCACAAACGAGCTGAGATAAAGCTGCCGCCCCTTTACGTCCTTGCCGCGTGCAGTCGATTCAATTTATAAACTGTTCTACTTTGCTTTGGATTTAAAATTTTTCTAAGTAGGTCTCTCCATCAGTGGTTCCAAACCATCTCCACACTCATTTACGGCATACCTGCATATTCTCTCCTTTATAAGAAATTTTTTGCATTCGTTTGTTTAAAACAACAAAACTTTCAAAAACCGGAAATTTCTTACGAATACAGGGTCAAAAAAGAAGAAATTGTTTTGAATGAAGTGCGGCTTTTGTTGCGCACTGATTTAATTGATGATTATCAGCGCAAACATCGCCGCGCTCGCCTGTGACAAATCAATTTGCGGATATACATATGTATGGTTTGCCGCCTTAATGTATGCACCCCTGGTGGCACCCTCGTTTCACTTTCGCAAAACATCCCTTAGTATAATACGAAGCGCGTTTGCACTCCTCATCGCATGCCGCTGAATGCTGAATGCATCCGCCACCATATCGCACCGAGCGAAGGAAATTGTAGCAAACTGCCTGCGTTGACATACGCCTGTAAAGTAGACAACAATTTAAGTTTTGATAATTTTGCTGGTATTGCTGAAATTACAGAATGTTGTCAAGTGTGTTGTTCGTTGCTCTGATTGCCAGCTCCAAATTAGAGAGAAAATCAATCGGCAAGAAGAAAAGTCTAATGAAGAAAAAATAGGCAGAAGTTAAAGGAGGAAAAAAGCAGGTGGAGAAGAAGAAAATGATGATAATGAGGGTTGTTTAACAGAGTGCAGTGCTTATTACTTTTTTTTTCTATTTCTTCCCTTCGTTTTTTTTGTGATGGTAATAATGGGGTACAAAGCCCTTAACACAAATCTTCGATATCACTAAACAAAACACTTTCTTATTATAATGCTTAGGATGAAATATATTTCAATTTCCAATTTAAGCAAAACATATATTTTTATACTTTTGAGTTGTATTCTAAAGTAATCTCAGTTTCCTTGCGATTACTATACATCCATGTCTACCATCATCTCAAAGACGGCGTCGCGAGATGCTTATCAATATTGCGCGATATCGCGCTCCTGTGCCGAAGAACTCTGCGCGTTCTTAATTAAGATGAGATGCTTAATTACGTTCGCAATCAGCGCGCGCGCAAGACTGCAATACCAACCAACCTACCAGCCAACCCTCTCGTGGCTTGCTTCATCGTAGCGCACCCTTCCAGACATCATCTTATTTGATATAATAATCTTAATCAACCGCGGCACAAATCATTCTGTGGGAAATAAAAAATTACAGCCAAGAGAAAAATTACAATATTCATCTTATTAATTACGAGCGCAATTTGCATCAGGCTGCTGATTTTATGTAATTAAAATAAATAGAATTCATAAAAGAAACAAATTATGCTTGTTTTCATCTCAAGCTTTTGTTAAATAATTCTGATCTTAGCACGAAAGATCTTATGCCAGCAGCGTTTAAGCGAGCGTTACGCCTGTCGTTGCAGGAAGGTTGAATGCGCAAGCAGAGTAGATCGTTGGTGACAGCGTCGGGCGGAATTATGATAGGTAAGAGCGGCAGGAAGAGGTCTGCTTCAGACTGTTTGAATATTCCAAGCTTGTGCTCGCTTTAAGTGCGACAATCTTAGTTACCGACGACGACGCCCGCGACGAAGCAACGACATCCACGACTAATTGTTCATATCTAAACATTACCATAGTAATTGCCAGTCGTTTTACTTTAGTGCTTCCACAGTGCGCACACCTTGAACGCTAAATTCCACCATGTCGCCTAGCAACTCAGAGAAGACGTGCAGGACGTGATCAATTTAAGAAAATTTATTAATTTCGCACGTGGTGGAAACGGCAGAACGTGCTTTTAGACAATGAATGTGTCTTTGTTTCAAGTTTTATTATTAATTAGTTACTAGCGCACTTTTATAGTTTTTCCTGTATCGTTCTTGGTTGCTGTAGTCAAGAATTTATTTAACTAATGCATGAATAAGAAATCTTATGATGTCTCCCAAGAGAACTGAGGCCAAAAGGCTAAGCTTTCATATTTCATGTTTCACATTGGCCAGCGGCCTGCAATATGCCGAAGCTGATAGAAGATTGCCAACACGCAAACCGAATTGGTTTCGCCCAGCACACAATATTGCATATTGCCTTTCAGCCCACGGGCTACGGGTCGGCCGTTTTCTTATTTATTCAAACTCATTCAAACCGAAATCCATGCCATCCTGCAGCAGCTTTCTCATCTTCTTCTGCTAGTACCAGAGCCGTCGTAGCAACACAGTTAGCCCTGAGCAAGACTGCCCCTCCTCTCCGCCCCAATGACTACATATATGAGAAAGAAAGAAATTCTAAAATTCCACACCGGGTACCAGCTTGTTTACAGCCACTGCAGCTGCATATAAATATTTACTTGATTTTAATGTCGTTCCTGATGATGTGATGCTCCCTGGCCTATGCCCATGCCTAAAGACGGCACTAGCTGGTACAACTGATGTTTTCCGCTTATAGTCAAAATTTCAAATCGATATTTTACATCTTTGTGTAAAAGCTAGGTTTACTTGTAAAATAGCTGATTATCAGGCTAAAATTGTCAGAATCCTACGAAATAACAACAGAACTGAATAAATCTTTAAATTCCATAATTACAATAAAAATGTGTCTTCTATAAAATGAATTCTAAACAAGAAGAGCTTTCACGACACCAGGTTTATGTTACTTTAGCCCCTATACAAATTGTCGGCAACATAGCAAAGTCAATTACGCGTGAACAATAATGTTGTTAAGTTGTGTCGGCGGCGAAACCGTATTTTAATTGTGCATTAAAAGTTTTGGGCAGGCATGGCAGTGCGGACGACGTCGCCATCGGTTCGCATTACGCGCTTAAACCTGCAGCGAACAGCATTGCCACCGCCAACATTGCCGTCGCCGCCTCCTCCGCTGAGCAAGGGCACAAACGGAAGCGTATGAGTCGGGGAGCGTTACGGAAGCGGCGACAGAAGCAGGGTAACAACAGCTACTACAGCAAGCGGGAACGAATGCCTCCAGCGCTTTTAAATAGCGCACGTTTCGAACCAATAAACATGTAAAACACCTTATCAACTAACTCTATAAAGAGAAGCGTCGCGACGCTATAGCTGCGACTAAAGCGGTTAGGCATGCGACGGAATTGGTCCTGTCGATGAAGAAAGAGATTGTAGAACACTGAACACTTTTATAGGAGATTGAAAATGCAAAAATCGAAGTTTATGATGCACAACAAAATAATTATTTATCGGAGAAGGATCAGTTAAAAGAGGAAAAAACTTCCAGAATGTATATAATCACTGATGATTATTTCAACGCAACTCAACTATCACTTTTCCCCTAACCTAATACTTTCATCTAGTCGTGCTCACTAGGATAGTGTTCAATTATCCTGTAGGGTAGCAAAAGAAGAGAAAAGGAATAGCAGCAACTTGTTTTCTCCACGTTGCCAACCACGTTCCGCATGTCGATGGGGAAGGCAGATTTCGCCACTTAATGGAATTATATGTTGCCTCTTATGCTATATAAGTTTTCGCGAAGAGCGCGCGCTCGTCCTGCGGCTTATTTTTATGGCAGCTAAGCTTATTATTCCCTTATTTTCGGCTATTATCGATATCATTGTTGCGCTACCGTACAAACTGCTTGCTGACCCAAGAGTGTCTTCAAGCTTTTAGCTAATACCGTGATTTATTTACTTCGTAAAGCTAATTCGCTTAACCTAACCCAACTTTACCTTACCAAACCTTGTACATAACCTTATAACCTCAAATTAGAACAGGCCAATATATACATAACTTCAGATAGTTTAAGATATGCACAAATGTATTATTACTAGTAAAGTATCCCTCAGTCATAATATAATTTTCTATGATTTCGCTAACTTTGTCCAAATCTTATAACCTCAATTTTCAATGATCTGTCAAATTCTTACATCGTCAGAATTAAAGCATAAACTGGTTTTTGTAGTACAAGTGTAGTTAAAGAAAGCCATGAGAAGCGATATCAGCAAACATTCGCCGCCTCCTCAGTCATCTCCTCCTTGCCACCCGCGATAAAAACAATTACATTTTATTAGGTAAGTTGAGCGGCGCACAGCAGCCGCTAGGCGAGGGTGGCCGCCGCCTCGAAATGGTTTTATAACGGCAATCCCACGAGTCCAATCAGCTTTAAACTCGACGCAAACTGCATCGCCATATTGCGTCATAAACCAATGACAATTCGCCATAAAGCGTTTATTATGTCAAAAACGCTCGACGATCGCGAACCGAGTCAACAACATGCTATATCCACACACATGCGTCGAATTGCTCCGCGAGTTGCTACTAGAGCATAACCAGGAAAAGAATATCAGCAATATGAGGGCTGTGCAAAATTGCTTATGGATAATTGCTCGGCTTAATGTTTATTTGTTTTAGCAATTGCAAAGGTCTCAATTCTAACTATAATTCTCGCACTTTCATATATAGTTACTACAGCAAAAGCTGATACTTTAAAGAACTTTGGACTCCGCCTCATAGATAGCGTATACGCATTAGAGAACAGATAGCGCTCAAACCTTTCCATTTCTACATACCTACTTGGACTTAAATCCGCCCAAAAACACAGCCATAAAACGCGTTATTGTTAGCAAACGAGCGCAAAAAGGATTGCTTTATTGTCACCGAAAGGAGAAGATTGTGTTTCTTTGTTCAAACTTTTCCACTTCCTAGAACTCCAACTATGATTGAAGTTATATTGACAGCAAATAAAAATCTTGCAACGATATAAATTCTTTCAGAATGTTTATTTTCAAAAATATTGGCTGGTGTCTGCAGCCACAGCTATAGAATTTGTTTATTTGTATATTTTCTTTTTTTAACAATACCATAATAGTCAAAATATAAGGAAATTATTGCTATTTTAGAAATATGTGCGAGTATTAAAAACAAAACGAATGAGATATATCCGAAAACGCGTTTTTGTCAAACAAGGGAAAAACAAGGATGAGTCGGCATTATGAATGTGGAGTATTGAGGTTCCCCAATAATGACCGATTCTGTTTTTATGCGGGAGATGGAAGAGGGCGAACGCATTGCTACGACGCGGATATCTGCATAATCAAATGATTCCGGACGAATATTTAAACTAACTGCCGATGCAGACAAATATTTTCATAAATCTGTCATCGGTGATTGCGTTCTGTTTTAAATCGGTAAACAGAAGAACCAAAGCAGCTAGTGGGAAGGAAAGCATACATAGACACAGTTTAATAATTCGAAAAAGAATAAGAAGAAATACTTAGGAAGCAATGAAAAATTTGCAACTTTGGAATAATGAGCAGAATTTTAAGGTAGAAATGGTTTAAAGATGGTAATGATAGGAAGAAAAAATAATTGGTTATATTATTTACAAAAGCTACTGTTCATGATTTTAATTAAATCATCATAGATTCTTTTTGATGTAAATGTTTAAAAAATGATTGGTGTAACAACCCTAGTTGGGCCTAGACCTACAAACTTTCTCCTCGACCGACCGGGTCATGCAGGTAGGTTTTCATAGCAGTTTCTGCCTATTACGGGAAGAGGTTGAATGCCCATCGCTCAACCCTCTTTGTTATTCAGGAATTGGAAAATGCGTGATGAGTGCGAGTTGTAAATATTGGCTGTTAATTAATGAAGAATGTAATTTTTTTATAAATAGTTTATAAATGTCCACTTTCTAGGTGCAATAATCCCGGAATGATAAAGAATGTAAAGATCTTTTAGAATATTAGAAAATATGATGTGTTTTTTATATTGGCAAAACAAACTGCATAAACTACAATTTTGTGAATATGTATGTAATCTTTAATTATTTGCAATTTTACCCATTACTTGATTCAAAATTGTCGAGCGGCTATGAGAAATTCGTTGGAGAACTAAATAAGTTTTCAAAATGCATACATAATACAATAGAAAACACAGGAGAATTAACACACAAGATACTGAATTCAAACTTTAAAATAGATTTGAAAAAAGTTATTACTGGCTTTAAAAGGCTCATTTACCCGACGAACTGTTTCTTTTTGGGGTCCGAGTTGAAGCAGGCAGCAACAAAAAAGATCGTTGTCGCATGTGTTTTAAATAAAGCACAACAATGCCCGGTTAGATTTCGATGACTATAGCCTGTGTATATAGAACTGCCTGATTACGGCTCATTTATTTAATATTTTTACAAAATTAGAAAAGCATATTATTAAGCAATAAATAATATACGCCCGTATAGTGGCTAAACTTGCGATTTTTGCCTTCAACGAAATATATAACCCGCTAAACTTACTTATGTATGTTTAGCAAAATTTTCTAAATTAATTCGAAAAAGTAAGACGATAGGGCCATAATTTTTGGCAGTTTAAAAATTACGCTAAAAAATTACATAGAAAACTCAATTAGTGTAATCACAATCAGTCACGGCGCTAACATGGAGTTTCCTATACCAGTTTGGCGGTAAATGAGCCTCTTAATGATCACTCTTCTTATCAGTTTCTAAATATGTGCCTTTCATAAATATAGTAAGTAAATGCGTAAATCTTGTAAGTAAATCATATTTCTTAGCAAATAAAGATAAATAAACAATAGTCCGTTATTTATTTTCTTTGTAAATAGCAAGGCAATCATATAAAAAAATTTTAACAATTGTACGAAATTTATAAGTATGACGGAAAGGATTATATAACGTATTCGTTTCAAATACATATTTTGTACAAAATCAGAATTTCAATTAGCGCTATGTTCATTGATTATTCATAATTGTTTAGTAACATGGCTAATTTAACGTATATATATAAAAGCATAATTTTATAAATTTAAACAATATAAAGAATGGCATGTTTATCAACTCTTATCACAAATTATAAAATGAGTATTAGTATTATTATTAACAAGATGATAATTTTAATAATAAATTAAAATAATGTACCTTATCAATAACTGAAGTTATATTCACTATTCCTAATATTTATTTAATTTTCAATTATTGACTATAATTTTCTTATTTCAATACAAAAAAATTGTTAGACAAAAATTAAATCAAAGAAATTTTAAATAAATTTAAATGCTAATGATAACAAAATGTAATATAATTCAATAACCACACTTATTTTATTTTTAATCATTTCTGTCAACAATACAATTTTGATTTAAATTGTAAAATTATCCTCATATTTTCATACGAATTGAAAATTCTATGCTAGAATTTTACTTCTCTGCCATCTAGTGACGCAGAGCGCCCTAACTAAGCCTCACTCCTCCTAATTCAACCGCTAAACTGCAATAGTACAGACAACTGCATTAGAATCAATTTTTATTTGATTAGTCAAATACGTCTCCGATAGATCCCATATTTATTAAAAATCCACCATGCAAAATTTAAACAAAAGGAATAAATATAAATTATGCTAAATTTCATTTTTCAGTTATTAGTCGACAAATATTTTCTAATAATAATTTTCAAAATTATTTTAAATGTTTTGCAAAGCTTTTAAAATTTAATTTGTAACTAAATCTTTGCATTATTTCTAATTCAACAAACAATTTCATATTTAAAATATATTTAAAAAAATAGATATATTATCACTTTATGTAATCTTCATCTTATATAATTTTTGTCAATCTATTCCACAAAACCAAACTAATATTAATTATTTAGTGCTTGAAGAAATAATTGCTATAAAATTCATTGTCGGCTGTTTGATTTGCAATAATTTTGACGTGTTTAATGTCTTTAAAATGACTACAGAGACAAGGTCGCGTTTGGTTCATTCAGCCAAGCATAAGTCACACTACTTGTGTCTCCGCGAGAACTCTCTAATTTTGGGGCCAAAAAATCGGCTCTGTGCAGAGATTAGAATTTAAAATTTTTATAAACTCGCTGAAGATTAAAATAAGCATCATAAGAAAGGAAAATTTATTCCAATTTAATCCTATTTAAGCAAACAATTCTTGTTCGCTGTAGTTATTTGTGTGTTTGGTGAAAGAGTAAAGATCTGAATTTAATTAAAATTAAACTTTATTCGAAGAAAAAATTATTGTATCTCCGAACCGAAACCAGATAAAGACCCGACTTAGATTCTTAAAGTTTCGATCATTTACATACTATATCACTACTTAAACGTAAATAATAGAAACACATGAGTATAACAGAGGAAATTTCAGAAAGACGAGTTCGAGCTCAAGCTCGACTAAAAAAAGTTCGAGCTCGAGTACTGTCTACATCTTTTTTACAATATTTCAGGCTAACTTTAATTAACAAACGAATGATTCAGTCGAATTTTTTTTTTTTGAAAATTTTTTTTAAAAGAACAATAAAGTAATGCTATCCGCTGTAATAGGAAAATTTAAAGTACACAGCTATTTATTTCAATTTATTAAATTGGCGAGTAATAATAATCCAAAACAAATCATCATCCCACAATTCCATGAAGAATTATTCCAAGTTATTGCAGGTATTAACGCATAAATTAGGCAAAATCAATTTGTGCGAACACATGCAATACTTATAAAGATGTAGAATCTTCTAGAGCAGTATTGTCTACTAATTTTTGATCAAGATTAACTGTTAACATAAATGTTTTGTGACCAAAGAAAAAAATCATGGACTGAAAATTGTATTTACGAAAAAAACTCATTTCACTTTTTTTCTTACTGGCTCATCCTAATTCTTTTGCCTCCGCAAAATCGTTTTATACAATTTTTATAAATATTCAATGCACATAACAAAATATGCAGTTAATAGGTAATTATCAACTTTCAATTTTTCATTTGACTTGCTCCTTATAAAAATATGTGTAAAGTAATTTTTTTGCACTGTGCGCCCAAGTTAATTTCAAAGTGAATACAAGTGGGTAGATATTTGAAAATCGTATCTGCATATGGATCTATTAAAAATTCGAGCCGCTCGAAAAGCTCGACGAGCCTTAGTAGGCGGTTCGAGGTCGAGCTCGAGAGAAGAAAGCTCGAGCTAGAACTCAAAACCTTTAAGAATGATGAGCTCGGTCTCGAATGCCATCCCTAGTAGTATCTACAATATACCAATCTTTTTTTACAATGATTAATATATCAATTAACAAGTTATTTTATAATTACTTCTGGAAAATGTCTAGTTTATAATGAGAATTATCAGGTTTAAAATATCAAATTAGTTGATTACAATGTCTCAACCTAAATATTACCCAAAAAATAATAAATATTATGATTAAGTACAAGGCGCCATTTATCTACCACAATATTAAAGATAACGGAGATGCGTTCGATAATCGCACGTGCATTCCAAAATTCCGCGATAAACCATGAAATGACTCATTTTGAAGTCACTTAAAACTTAATGAATGAGTTGAGAATTATTAATAAATACTACACCGATATCTCACCTTGAAACTCTAGCACATTTTTGAAATAATTGCAATAGTAGATAAGGAAACAACTACCGAATAATTCACATCAGGGATTTTACAACCACCCAATAAAACCCAAAGTCGTGGTATGCATAAATAATTGCATAACAATGCTTCAGTTATCAATAGTAGGGAATTTTTCAAAATATGCTATTATGCTTCGAAACACGTGAAAGAGAAACTACTACATTCACACCGAAAGCGAGCAGGTATTTTCAACTGCAAACTAGAACATATGGAGTTTCCAACTTTGGGTATTTGGGAAAACCCAGAAATCCAACAGGTAAATATCAATCGTAGAAAGTGAGCCAAGTGAAATAATTCCTGATTCAGGTGCGATTCAGCTGCTTGCGTATGCAAATCCTTAGAGGATTTATAACCAGCGCTGAACAACGTTGATCATAAATGGATTGGAATCGGAAATTCCCAATTTTTAGTTAGGGCTGAAATCCATTTGTATGCTCATATTATAAACTAATTTTGGTCTTAACTACACAAAAGTGATAATACTTTGTAAAGCACACCGCAGCCCTGACGAAAGTCGAAAGACTGAGAAAGAAAGAAAAAAAACTTTTCATAAATTATTGTAGAAGTCTCATTCGAGGAATATTACTTCAAATTATCAAAAAAAAAATACGGAATGAAACTCATAGAAATTATTATCGCTTGAGGTTGTATGATAAAAATAATTTGAAGATTTGATGATAAAAATATTTTTAATGGAATCTGCACGTATTTGTGAATTTATTTATGTTCACACATCCTTTGATAATATAAAATACTCAAATAAGTAAAGTAAGTCTCAACAACCAAACAGTCAATCTATTTTCTTGCATTATAAAAAAATATAAATGTACAAGATAATTAGTCAGAACTTTCATAAATTTAAAGTTCAATCGAAACAATGAACTTATCGCATAATTAAAGTGAATTCAATTAGAACGTGAGAAATTTTCGCCGACTGAACTACCTTGTTACACACATTCTAAATAAGTCCACAAACACACGCACAATCCTGAAATGAAACGATCAGGCGACAAACGAGGCTTTTCCTTTTCACGAAACAATAAGAATTACCATCGAATTTCCAATGATAATTTATTGCAGACATCGTTAATCGCATCACGGCGTGCGCGCGCTAGTAAATGTCATCGATTGATTGTAAATAAACCGGATTAGGCGAGTTAATTAGGCAGCAGTTAATTTTGTAATTAAACGCAAGCGCTGAATGCACTCGATCGTCCCGCGATGGATTCTTTGCGACTTCGCGGAATCTGCGGAATTCCAAGCGTTGCGTTGCTCGCACACCGCAACTATTGAAACACTCGCAATAATGCATTTTTTGACATGAAAGACACAAAAACACAAAATATCTACCTGTGGTCATACCATGTTCGTGAGCGCTATTTTTTCTTGATTGCTCGCGCTGCACTTCAAATTGCAATGTGTGCTAATAAAATGCTTGGATTGGTCTGGTTGCCTGTTTTCTGCACTTTCGTGTCTTAAAAGCAATAAACAATAAACAAGTTATTTTATAAAAATCTATTTAAAGTACAAAAATGTATGTATTTCCTTGTTAAATAGTTTAGTTTTCAATTGAAAATGCATCATCGCACAAAGTTACAACGTTCCTTTGTGCTTTGATCTTCTATTCGATTCTCTTCTGGATGTTTCACACGTTTATGCTCACCTAGTAGCCACAATATACTTGTACACAATAATAATCTCTCTCGCATGCGTGTGTTGTTATATAAATGAATTTGTACGAAATCAAATGGTGAATGAATACGCTCGGCAGGCATCCAGCGCGATGAGAACGACGTGCGAATGGACCAACGCAAACACCTAAATACGACGTGAATGCCATAATACACATTGTATGCTGATTCAATTAATTAAGGTCATGTGAAAATATTTTATCGAAATCGAAAACTGATTCTAGGTTGCTACATATAAAATCTGTACGTGTACAATATAAGACGTTATGAAGAAATTTAAAACAATTTAAAATTCTAATCATAAACGAATTATTGGTTAAAGTTTAAAAATGATATTTGAAACTAAATTTGTTTCTGGCAAATATATCTTCTATTTGTTCGTAATGAGCTAACATTCGAGAATTATTTGTGATCGATTTATCTCCCTTTAACCAAGAGATTTTTGTTCTTGATTACCTTAGTGCAGGAATCGCCACGCCAAACTTTTTTGATCATCGACCCATAGATAATACTTATGAAATCTCCAGTGACCCCCTTATCGCATCAAATTTATCTCGTTGAATTTTATATTATAAAATTTTCATTCTCAGCTCGTCGTTTTTTGAGAGGGGGAGAAGGTGCTAAGTGAATTCTTTTGGCGTTCGACCATTATTCGACTCCATGGCTTAAATCGACCCCTGGTTATATTAAATAGACCACTATAGCGACCTCTGCTTTAGTGCAAATATAAAAAGATGTACAGCTGCAGAAATGATATTGACATCTGCACGGACTCGACAATAATATCATTTAGGTTTTTTTGAAAACAAAAAAACATCCAAAATTCAATTTTGCGTGATCATAGCTAAGAAGATTTCTATGATTTGAAGGCAAAGATACTTTAGACGAAATCTATATGCATTTGTGAATGTTTCAACATAAAAACGGTTGATGCCCTGTCAGAAATACCGAAGTTATGATTTTTCTACTGAAAGGCAGTACATTTACTTGAGTTCAAAATCATCGGTTTTTTTGAGACCTTTAATAATTTGTTTTTTATCTGATACTATTGAAGATACAGAAATAATATTTTAGATTTTTTATTTGAACAACGGTACGAAAATTTGAATTGATAAAAGGATATTTTTAAAGTAAAATATAATTAAATTAAAATTTTTCATGTTTGGCGAAGTAAAAAATCAACTGTTTCATTAGTATTTCTTAATTCTATTGTCAATTTTTACAATAAAACATTGTAATGACATAACTTTTTTTTTTCTGTAAAATATTTTGCGGGGTTTATAAAATTGTAGCCACTGCCGACATTCGTCATTAGTCACTAAACTTCTCAGAGCTTAAACCGTGTGCAATGCGGTGAATATTGTGGGTGAATGAATCGTCGAGGAGATTACGTTGCGTGATGTGCGTGTTGCAATAGCAAATTCGGAGATTAAATTAGGTAAAGAAGGCGAATAATAAGATTATTCCATGTATTGTTGCCCCAAAAAAAAAACAGTGGCTCTCAAACCTTCATACACCATGCTAAAATAAACAATACCAAATTCTAGCAATATTTTGTTAGTTTGAAAATAATATATAAATGATATTGTCCTCTAAATTAGGTTTATGTTACCTTTCATAATATATACTTGAATTGCATTTACACAAATAGTTTGAAACTTCTGGTATGCTCTCATCCCCATTTGATAAACCCACCCCTTGTATACTTTTCTAATTGTGTGTGAAATACGTGCAGACGTAACGCTTTTCAATTAAATGAAGCGTTTTGTCCACCGACACGGTAGACGTGAACGTGGACGTAATCTCTTCAGATGAAAGCTGCGTGTAGTGTACAGATTCGACGACACCTTTTTGGTATTGAGCTACTGCATAATAAAAGAAAAAGCTCGGTGTACATAGAAATCACATCGAAAACGCGTTACGCTTTGATGCTACTATCTACTTTCAATAAACTAATGCGCTTGAAAATCCAAGAGGTGTTTTCCTTATGCTAGTAGTCCTTAAAATTGTCCACTAACTCACGAAAGAGTTTTAATCTTCTTCTCATTCTTTCTTTTTCTTCTTTATAGACTTAATTCTCACTCATTTATTCTAGTTTTAAACTAATCCAATAAATATTAGTTTATAAGCAAATAAATGATAGCAAAAGTCCTCGTCCACGATATAACCTTCCTCAATAGATTTATGCTTGAGCAAGTAGACACCGACTCCAGCTATCGAATTCCGCACATATTTTTATCGGCTAATTAAACCGAATTAAAAGCGAGGCGTTCGGCGCTCTTGCACGAGACCGCACTTATTATTGCTCACCACCACAAGAAAACAGAACAATATCAGCAGACGCTCGCTCAGACGCCGTCAAAACAAACGAATGGAGCGGTGTGTGATGAAGAGATATATGTGATGTCGGCGAATGAAATCGAAACCGGCAAAAGCACATAAATAACGTATAAATAAATAACTAAATAAATAAATAAATAAATAACTTGAAGGATTATGTGTATCACATGAAACTGAAACATGAAATTTGTAAATTAAATTTAAATTATTAGGTGAGGTAATAATTAGATAATAACATTATTTCAAATAAAATAAAGTTTTTAAAATAAATTTTTGGAAATTTACATTTAAAAAAAAACTTCTACTTTGTATATTTAAATGGGACGCGTATGGTCACCATATATATCAATTCCTTTATTCAGAAATTTATGTGTTTCAATTTGAGGTCGCATAAATCTCGCTTCTTGTTCGCTACTGCAGCACCTCCTCAACGAAAACGCCAATTTAGTTGGAATAAATATGTAGACGGCGTTTGTTGTTTACAACGTTTTCGGCATTATTCAATTATTATTCAATGCATTAAAAAAACAATGAATGGTTAAGACAAAGGCTCGTTTGGAATGACCGCGCTTGTACACAATGAGCGATGTGAAAAGCTTTGTCTGCTAATCCCTTGATTCGGATTAGAAGCGCAAAATATATACAAATTGGGTATCATTACAAATCAATCTTCACATTACTTAAATATTAATCATATGACAACACTGTTCTATATAAATGTTTGCAGTTATTTTTCTTTCTCCCTCTTTTTCTCTCTCTTAAATTATTTTATTGCAGAGTACACTAAACTTGAAACATATTCTCGCAGCGTTTTCTCAAACTCATACTTTTTCAACTGGCTGAAAAAAAAAATCGGGATCTATCCACCAAATTTGCTCATCCTTTGCTTTCAATACGTAAAAATAAATTCTTTCATGCAGTATAGAACTTATTGATCATTTTCACATTTAGATTTTTTAACCCTTTAAAGATCGTTTTTTTTTGCGAAAAGATATCTGTTCCGAAAAATGAATATTATTCATGGTAAAAAATTCATTTTGGTTTTAATTTTCACGAACAAGTAAAAATGTTGCTATGAAAGTATTCACTTTATTTATTTAAAAAAAATTCATGAAAATAGTTTATTTTTTATTCCTCCAGGCAGTAACTGTACTATCTGAGACCCGTAGCAAATTCATTGGATAGTGGGGCCCCAATTAAAAATCGTCAAGTTGTCAGTAAAACATTGAAGTAGTTTTTCAACAATAATATTGCGTACATTTTAAGTAAATATCTAATAAATTTATTTTTTAAAGGCATAGATATTACATATTTATAATAAAATAACCATTTTAAACTTAATATGTCTCAATAAAATTCTTTTCTCTGCTAAAAGATCGGGCCGAAGAAGTAATAGATCAATATATTTATATTTGGCCAAGTGGCAGGAAGAAAAACACTGATATTGGAAACCATTTTATTCATTGGATTTCAGTTGATTTATAATAATGTCCAATACTCGACTAAATATGGTCACTTTGAACAAACTAGCCGGATCT
>JARJDU010031403.1:0-14013 GCA_030264695.1 Lissagria laeviuscula | reverse complement strand
TCAACTCACCTTGTGTACATAGTTCTGATAGATATTACTATAGAAATTCACATGACATCATATCACTACACAAGATAACACTAAAGCAAGTCTATTTTGTCTAGATACTAACTAAATGTGTTCGAACAAATTGTTCTGCTGCAGGTATCGACTTAATATACTGCATCTTCGAACTCTTTAAAATAACTTTTCACACACTTCGAATAAAGCTTTCTGAAATGCTTCTACATAATTATTAAATTTGTCCACTAAATACTAACTACAACTATTTTACTTATAGTTTTTATATAATTTTGTAGCAGTGCCAGTTGTTTGCTTTACTTTAAACTATAAACTTAAAACATCGCTTTTTTGCAAAGTTTTCTGTTTATTGCTAATAACTCGAAACATCCTTGACCAAAGTACATGGTGGTATATACTAAAAGAATTGTCTTTTAAAGCTCTATCCAAATATCATTTTTGCTTATTATCATTTGAGAAAAAATGTCTCTGCATTGTGCGATATAGCCAATAAAAACTTACCACTTTTTGAAAAGTTGAGCAAGAATCTAACTTCTAAACTAACAGTCATAGAGAAACTGTTCACATATCAAAATTTGAGTCTTGAGACGTTTTTTCCAACGATATTTTAACCATTTTCTTGCGTATAATATTTTACCATTAAAAATAAAAAACATTGCTTTTTTGCAAGTCTTCTATTTTTTCTCAATAACTCAAAACAGCCAAAGTCCAAAGTACAAAGTAGTTTATACCAAAAAAACACAAAATTCAAATTAGAAACATACCTAATTCTTTTTTACTATAAAGTAGTCTAGAGACTATTGTTTTTGCCGAGGGTCTAAAATTTGGTTAAAATGCGACATCGCATTATTATTGAATAAATTTGTTGCGAGCATAGTTTCTCCTTAGTAGAATGTTTCTTCTCAATGTAATGGTGCAGCAGTTTCCCATGCTTCCAGCATTTTTACGTCACTCGCTACACAAAACATCCCTTGTTAAGAGGGTCATTTTTTTAAAATAATTTTTCCTCGTTTTGCTAATTGCTTGTTGCACAAGGTTCTTGTTAAGCGAGGTACCACGATAGTTAAGCCCAGAAATCGGAAAAGTTGTTATTCATAAAGTCAAATGTGTACATTTTAATTTGAGCCCCAAATTTGTTAATTAGTTAAGTAAACCTCCTTACTCGATCAGATATTTGAGCTGAGTTGCAATTAAGGGGCCTTGGAACCGCATGCGGCTCGGGAGCAGCACTTTGCCGACCATTGAATAAGTCAAACCCGCATATAATGCTTTAGAATTAATTTATTAAAGAAATAATTTTTGTTGCTTGTAAATATCTATTACAATCATGGTTTATTTATATCATTTCATGGTTTCTTTTGCTTTGTTGTAATTCTTTATGGTTTTTTTTTAATGATGTTGGACCTTGGATTGACCTTTGATCAATTAACTTAATTATTCAATGTTCAATGAATTTATTGATCGGAAATTTATAGTTCTTTGTATTTTTAAAATATATGCATGTTAATTAAAAACGATTAATGTGCTGCTTATTGTTGTTTATGCTGGTTTAAGTCGGAAGTAAATTATTAGAAGTTGGCTTAAAATCAATTATTAACTATATTAAAGAACTGATACAAAATAAGTTTTATTGTATTTACATTCACGAAGATATAAAGACAAACCAAGCAAAAAAATACATTAATTTTCATGAAAATATTATTGTAGATTGCTTACATTATTCTTAACTCATGAATTGGCCAACCGATCAATAAATAATCAAAATTTTAAAATTGCAAAATTAATAAAGAATAGTATTTACATCGTTGTTAAAGAAAGTTGAATAATTATAAGATGATTAAATTAGTTAAACTACATAATACAATAATATTTAGAAATTTATTTAAGAAGACATAGAAGAAGGATAAAATGCTATTCAATTTTGTATGCAGGCAGGTATAAAAAGTCGGAATTTTTACACATTTTGGAGTGTGTCTTAAAAACTATTTGCGCAATCGGGATGTAAAAACTAAGTAAAGAAACAAGATAAAATTTTCTAGCGGGCAGATTCTATAAAGTTATGAAACTCAGTAGGAAATTGCCGAAATAAATTAATTTAATTCGCTCATTGGTTTTAGTTTTTTTGCACATTTTCACATGTATCTCAAAAACTGCAATCGGTCTAAAAAATATGCAGCGACTAGGAAGTCGGCGTGCAGGTAATATTACAAATTTTTTTTGTAGAAGAAGTTCTTATGTTATGCATAACAAAGTACGTTAATGATATTTAAGTTGCCTATACTATTTAATTTATATTTAAGTAGAACTTCTAGGAGGCAGATGTCATTCCATGTCTGTTACTTTTGCTAAACATTGCTTGAGGTACTTGAGTCATTGTTATTGTCTCGTCTTCCATTATCTTCTATCAGTTATCTTTATATGCAAAATCTATGAAAACTGGCGTTTGTCAATCGAATTGATTGTGTCTTTGCAAGCTGATCTTGAGAGATCAAGTTATCAACTTTAACTTCGCTTTATAATCATATTAGCCAAATTCTATTTTTCCACCTTCTATAATTTTGAAAGACCATAAGAAGTTGTTCACCCGGTGTAGGGATCGAAGACACAACTTCTGGTACAATGATTTAATGTACTAATCACCGCCTCCTAGTTACGCTTCCTATATGGGAGTTATTTATTATTTAGAATGTTAAATTAAAGTTTATACATATTTCAAATATATTATTTTTATATTAGAATATTTTTAAAAGATTTTACTAGTTCTGTTTTACTTTATAGAAATACACATTAAAATCTATTGACCTTAAGAGCTAATATAGTACAAAAAATTTTACATTTGATCATAAACTCTCTGTGGACGCTGGTATTGTCTTAAAGAGTGATATTAAAATAACTAAAAAATGGCACATTCATATAGTTTGTGAGTAGTAGTAAGTATGTAGTAAGATAAAGCAATTAATTAACAATTGAAAATAGTAGTAATCGATCGTTAGACGAAAAAATATTATTATGATCGAGAAAGCTATTATAGTCGTTCGACTGATCGTTTGTCAATATCAAATAAAGTTAGATCACACAAGAAAGAATCGGTAACTTTATTTTACTTATATCTTGCTTCTCTTCTTCTTCGTTTCCTGCTCCTATTTGATTTCTTCTTGAATTATGAATTAAACGACCTAGTCCCAACAAAGGAACACTTTTAAGTATGATACATATAATCTCTTGAACACATCAGGTGTTTGCGCTTGATTCCTGTTCGACCTTGTTTGTTATCAACTTATATATATACAATAATGTTAAGTAGAATTAAATCTGGATGCCTACGTGTTTTTGATACACACTTGACATCTGCCCACGCGATCTCGGACGTTACCCGCTTTGAGGGTCTGTCTCGATGGAGCTCTGAACTGCTCGTTGTCCTCGATGGTAGCTAACCAGAAGCTGAACTTATTCGCAAAGTAATGGCACTGCCCAGCGGCGCCATTGCACTCAACGAATGGCGACGTCCGGAAGTCTTCTAAGCACGATCCGGGACTAGATAATTGTTGTCCGCCGCCTTCCTTTCCTCCGGCAGTATGCTAAAAGTATAATTCAAGTAAATTTTAACTAATTACTAAATTCATCAACTTACCATAATGAAACTGTAGCCCAACCAGAGTGTTGACCACCCTTGAGGGCAATTCGGCACGTCGTTAGTCTGACTATGAACTGCAATGACATTCGAAGGGACCTCGCATACACTACATCTGGAGATATACGACTGGATAGCGGTGTCCTGTACAGGCATCATTGGCAGTGGAGCAGTGGTGGACAACCAGTAGCTGATACCATTCCGACTGGCGTAGTTACATACATTATTGAAATCGCAGAACAAGAACGGCATAGTGGAGAACTTCTTCACACATGATCCAGGCGCGCCGAGATCCTGCGCATGCGTCCTGCCATTACCCTGAATGAAAAGTAATGAATATCCTTCCCACAAGAGCGTATGTCCTGGATCACATTTCGGGATACTGGTGTCTTGACTATGTCGAACGAGAATTTGTCCGGTTAAATAATCCGGCTGATTTATGCACGGCGCACCTGCCTCTCCCTTAGGTCCTGGATATCCAGGAGGACCGGGAAGACCATTCTCTCCAGCAAATCCTAGATCACCCTTTTGACCGGCTATACCAGCAATACCGGGAATTCCATCTCGACCGGGCAAACCTCGTTCACCAGGTAATCCATCTAATCCAGGTGGACCTGTAGGTCCAGGTGAACCAGGCAAACCATCTCTGCCTTTCTCGCCAGGATATCCTCTATCACCTTTAGCTCCCGGTAAAGAAGGAGGTGCTGGATCGCCTTTGTCTCCCTTTTGTCCTAACAATCCTTGTAGACCCATTGGTCCCGGCAAGCCAGCTACGCCTTTCTCTCCTGGCTGACCCATTGGTCCAATTGGTCCTGGTGGACCTGTAAGTCCTCGATCGCCTTTCAATCCTGGTAAACCAGGAGGACCTTCAAGTCCTGTCAATCCGCGATCACCCTTTTGTCCCGGCGCCCCAAATAATCCCGGTGGACCGCGTTCTCCTTTTTCTCCGATCATACCAGGAGGACCATCAAATCCATTACGTCCTGGTAAGCCAGCATCACCCTTCCTGCCAGGAATACCCGAAATGCCGATGTCTCCCTTTTGTCCAGGAGGTCCATTTACACCAGGTTGACCAGGAGCACCAGGAGTACCCGACAAGCCGGATAATCCTTTGTCACCTTTCTCTCCAGGAAAACCAGGAATACCAGCTCTTCCCATCTTGCCGTTAATGCCAGGTAAACCTTTTTCTCCCTTGATTGTCAAACCAGCAGGTCCTGGTGGACCAGGAAGCCCCGGTTCTCCAGATAAACCGGCACTGCCTGGAATTCCAGCGTTTCCTTTTGGTCCTGGGAAACCCATATCGCCTTTAGGACCTGCAGGTCCGGATAGACCCACCAATCCTTGTTCACCTTTCTCGCCATGTCTACCCATCAATCCTCCAGGTCCAGGTTCACCTTTTTCTCCTTTCACTGATATGACTGGTCCAGGAGGTCCACGATCACCACGTTCACCGAATGGTCCAGGAGGACCCAACGGTCCTGGTTGTCCAGGACGACCTCTTTCACCTTTAGGTCCGTTGTAACCATCCAAGCCTCTCGCGCCTTGATCGCCCTTTTCTCCGGCAATTCCCATGGGACCAGGATATCCCAAGTCACCCTTCAAACCAGGAAGACCGTCTTTTCCATCAAGACCTGGTAAACCTGGTGCGCCTGAATGACCAATAGCGCCTTTGTGTCCCGGTAAACCTGTCAGTCCCATATCACCTTTTGCGCCTGATTGACCAGGAAAACCATCCATACCCGGTCTACCTGGCTCACCACGTTCGCCCTTAATAGCAGATAGAGAAATGCCAGGCGGCCCAGAGTCGCCCTTCGCGCCCATAATACCATGTCGTCCTGGAATACCTGTGGGGCCTCTCATGCCGGGTAGACCCTGTTCGCCTTTTTGGCCCTTTTCAGAAGCAGTTCCTGGTTCACCTCTTTCTCCAGTTAGACCGGATAAGCCACGTTCTCCTTTAGGTCCCGTCATTCCTCTAATTCCAGTCATACCGGGAGGTCCAACTGGGCCAACATCTCCTTTTACACCCGGCAATCCAATAAAGCCCGGAGCGCCTGGTAATCCTCTGGGGCCTACGGGTCCTGGCAGCCCTATATCTCCTTTAACGCCATCTATTCCAGGTGTGCCATCCATTCCTGGAGGTCCAGGAATACCAGCGTTGCCTTTTGGTCCAGGAAAACCTTTCTGCCCTGGTGCACCCATCATGCCTTCTTCTCCTTTCATGCCAGGAAGGCCGGATAATCCAGGACGACCTTCAGGTCCTCGCGAGCCAGGTATACCTCTTAGGCCGTCAGTCCCTGGCCTGCCAGGAGGACCTTGCAAACCACGCGGTCCTAATGGACCCGCATCACCTTTTTCACCGCTAGGTCCTTGTCTGCCAGATAGTCCTGGAGCACCGGAGTCACCTTTTTCGCCAAACGGTCCTGGAATACCGGGTGTGCCGTGTGGACCAGGCTTACCGGGAAATCCTGGCAATCCAACTTCGCCTTTCTCGCCTCTTTGACCTTCAGGTCCGCGGGGTCCAATAACTGCAATGCCTTCTTCGCCTTTTTGGCCAGGAGTGCCAGGAATTCCAGAGAACCCACGCTCTCCATTCTTACCTGGTTCTCCAGGAAAACCCATTTGCCCGATATCGCCTTTCTCACCTCTAGGCCCGGGTAAGCCACGAGGACCAGTAGGCCCGGCGGGACCTACGTTGCCAGGAAAGCCCCTATCTCCAAACGGACCCAACTCGCCTTTTTCACCAGGTTCGCCAGGACTGCCGGGTGTACCAGGTTCACCTTTCTGACCAGCTGGTCCTCTGTCACCTTTGTATCCTTCTGTAAATTGCTGTAGACACCTGCCATCCTCACCTTTCACACCTTTAAGACCGTATTCACCTTTTGAACCTTTAAGTCCGTGTAAGCCAGGTCGACCAGCTTCTCCTTTTATGCTCAGACCAGTCTCGCCCTTTTGTCCGGGCCAACCGGGAGTTCCATCTTTTCCATCGTTACCAGGGAATCCGGGCATACCACTGTCGCCTTTTGGCCCGTGCAGACCAGCCGGTCCGATTGGTCCTGGAACTCCTGTAATTCCTTGTTCACCCTTGGGACCAATCGGTCCAGTATAGCCTCGCTCTCCTTTATCTCCTTTTGGTGCTCTGATTAAACTTTCAGATATTATGCAGTCGTCACCACGTAGACCTTCAAAACCAGGCCTACCTGGAATACCGTCTTTACCAGGTGAACCCGGACGACCGGGCATACCAGGATTACCATCAGCTCCACGCTCGCCTGGAAAGCCCATGGCTCCAGGGGGGCCTCGTGCTCCTGTTAATCCCATAGCCCCATCCAACCCTCGTTCACCTTTACCGCCTTTCAGTCCAGGCAAACAGTCAATGCATTTACCTCCAATGTCACCTTTCATACCAGGCATACCTGGCGCTCCATTGTAGCCAGGTCTTCCGGTATTACCCTTTTCTCCTGGCCATCCAGCGTCACCAGGAGCCCCAGGAATACCTTCGATGGAATCACCAGGCACACCGCGTGCCCCTGCATAACCTCGTTCTCCCTTGTTGCCTTTCTCGCCGTCTTTGCCAGGAATGCCATCGTTGCCTTGTGGTCCTATTATAGATAAGCCTTTTTCTCCAGTCAATCCGCGTTGACCCTGTGGCCCTCTAGGCCCAGTGAAACCAGTTGGACCAGGCGGGCCAGGGAAGCCTACTGTACCCGCTGTACCTTTTTCTCCTTTTTCACCAGGGATACCTTCATGTCCGGGAGCACCTGGTAGACCAGGTCCACCAGGCTGTCCAACTGGTCCTCTAAGACCTGGCGCTCCATCGAATCCATCCAAGCCTTTAGGTCCCGCTTGTCCAGGATATCCTCGTGGTCCTGGATCGCCAGGAATGCCCGGTCTGCCAGTACCACCGCCAGGTGGGCCCGGTGGCCCTCGTATACCCATCGGTCCAGTCGGTCCATCTAAACCAGGTTCACCTTTAAGTCCTGGCCGGCCTGAAAGACCAGGAATACCGTCGTAACCACGATCGCCTTTCTGTCCGATGGGTCCAGGAGGTCCTGAGAATCCATCACGACCCTAAGAATACAAGCAGCGTAAATGTTATGTGAATATTTTAATAAAATATTTCTTACTCTAGATCCAGGAGGACCGGGTAGACCTTTCTCTCCCTTGCCTCCTACTGTTCCCGGAATACCTGCCAGCCCTTCGAATCCAGGTTCTCCTTTCATACCAACATATCCCTGCGGTCCTCGATCACCTTTTAATCCTCGTTCACCCTTAGGTCCAATATGTTGTTCACCACCAACGTAGGGTTGATAGGGTGAATTGCCTTTCTCACCACGTTGACCTTTAGCACCTTTATCACCTTTAGCTCCTTCATAGCCTATACCCATGTTGCCTTTCATTCCGCGATCACCTTTGGGGCCATATGGACCCTAATTTAAGCAAATATTATTACATACTATTATTTAAAAAAAACTGTAGGCAATACTCACTGGTTGGCCGTTTTCTCCTCTGATACCTGTTTGACCAGGTGGACCTACCGGACCCGGTGGTCCTGTAAGTCCAGGAACTCCACTTCTTCCCGGTTCGCCCTTTTGTCCTTTCAGTGTAATTTCGCAATGAGCCGCCTCACCTTTAACACCTTTTATACCCATAGGTCCTGGGATGCCTCTCGGGCCAGGGTGTCCCGATTCACCAGGCAAACCTGGGAATCCCTGGAAAATAAATTTAAAATATTTAACATTAAAAATCTATTTCTTTGAAAGTACTCACATCTGTTCCATTGCAACCATCCACACCGGGTAAGCCAGTGGCTCCAGGTGAACCAGGAAGACCGGGAACTCCATTAATACCGGTAAATCCAGGAATGCCAGTACGACCGCGTTCGCCTTTAGGTCCGCGAGGACCATAGGGACCCGCCTCGCCTTTATCTCCTTGTGGGCCCATTATACCTTCCCCACCGGGAAAACCACGGACACCTTTCTCGCCTGGTGTTCCAGGAATACCAGGAAGACCCTAAATTTAGCATTTAGTATCTCGTAAGTAATCTATCTCGTAATAGAACCGATGGTACTAACCATGCTGCCTTTTTGTGCGAAACATTTGGGTATGCATTTATCGGAGAGGTTCGCTCGAGGCACGTCGTAAATGTCATAACTGCTGCTAGTCAAGCCCGCAGGTCTTTGGTATCCATATTGCCTTCGATGATCGGTGTAAGGTACCCTTCCGCTGTCTGAATAGCCTGTACCGGAAATTTCTCCAGCACCCGCAGCCGCCTGTCGCCGCCCATATTCCAAACTATTTTCGTATTCGCTGTTATCATATTCGGGTCTTCGGAATAAGCCAGTTCGGTTTTGAAATGCCCATTGCTATAAAATGATGAGTTCAGATCTAATTCAGGGACCTAGTGTTGTAGGGAAAGGGGGGCAAGACGACGAAGTTTATCAGGATAGGCAGCAGCGTTAGTTATGAAATTCGGAAATGTCGTCATGCGTTGTGTCATTTGCGCACGCGTACATGAGTGTGTGTGTGTGAATTGTATAAAAAAGGGTTATCGGCTTTCGAAGGTCTCGCCCGGACAAGTGGAACAGCATCCTGCTGGTGATAACCGCACGCCTATCACAACTCGTGCTGATGCTGTTCGGATGGAGACGCCGACGACTTTTCGGCAAAAAATTAGATCGTCACACGCACACTCATACACATTCACCCATATTCATGCACTTACATAAAATTGAATAAATTTAAAGCGGAAGTATTTGAAACATGCGCACAAATTTAAGATATATGAGGTATATAAATTAAATGACTCAAGTCATGGTGTACAAATTACTTGAGGGTCTACACGTGTTGACTTAGATATTATCACTTTCTCACCCTGCCGCATTGTCACCGCCCATGATTTATGAGTAGTACCCTCAAGGGCTGAGTAAACATAGATCAAATTATATATTTATACACACAGATTTAATAATTTTATCTTGTTTTCTTTTTTTTTTCATCTTCCTTTATACATCAAAGAAACTTATACCACGCCGGAAGATCTTTGATTATCTGATTATTTAAGCTTACTTCTCTGTGTTTTCATGCTTTTTTAAGCTTAAGTCAATTCAAAACGCGTAGCTCATAATTTAAATAGCAAAAGATATTTAAGTATTTAATAGGACATGGAATGAATATGTACTTAAGTCACTTACCCCTGTCGCCCATGCCGTTAATGTTAGGATGGACGCCACGAGACTGCAAAAAAGATTTAGTTAAATATTTTTTATAAATAAAAATATTGAATGACCCTGTATGACACATGCGGCGGGTCGTGGGCACGCAACAGCGTGAAATTTTGATATTTATTAACCCTATAAATAAATGCCAGAATTCACATTACTCAGCATACACCTCCACCACTCTAAATCATCAATTTGTGGACCCCTGGTTTGATTAATAGCTGGTAACAATTGTTATTGAGATTTCAAAAGTTTCAAGTTTCATCATTGTCTCTTGAGACAGTTTAATTCACATAACTTTGTATTTTCATTTACAACTTAAGTCCATTGCCTAACTTTAGGCAAGTTAAGTAACACAAAATTTCAGATTTTTAATTTTGAAAAGTTGACAATCACATTATAAAATAATCAAGCTTAACTTAAGTCACTTACCTAAAGTTATTATATGATCAAAGTGTGATTCAATGAAATATGACTTAATTCATGAATTGTGACTTACCGTAAAAGTCCGTGGACGTTCATCTTCACACGCACGCCTACCCCTTACTACAATCACAATTCCTCTCGCACCTCACTGTTGCTGCGCTCTTTAGGCCAGACAGAAGAAATTTTCTTCAAAGTTAGCTCTCCTTCGTTCCTCTCGTATTATTGCGTTTGCGACGAGTGTCGGATGGACTTCTTCTCTCCGCACTTTCGGACGGAACGCACACGCGACACCGCGCGACTGAATGCTTTCCAAGCACCGCGAGCTTAACTCGCGCACCCGTGATTCTCACTGCTGAGCGCTTTACTCAGCGCGGTTAGACCACCGCCACTAGAAGTAAAACTTCTTCAAGTAGCTATAACTTCTGAAAGAATTGTACAATCTTCATGAGATTTGCACATCAGATGTAGGATGAATATCTCGTTTGGTTAATAAAGTTTCAAGGGGGTACAAATATTGAGAGATAGGATAGAGGGTGAAGAAGATTGTGAGCAAGCGTAGGAAAGCTGCAAGGAGGGGATGAGGTCCTGCAGATGGAAGTTGGCGAGTCGCACGCGGCTCAGTACACCATGCCGCCGCGGACGGGATACTGCCGGGCGGCTGTTGTCGTCGCGACGCTCATTCTTTGCGTGTGCAGCAATGGTTTTGTTGAAGCTGGGGTAAGTTTTTATTTAAATTTAATTATTATTTTTTGAAAAATTAGTTGAAAAAAAAACGGTTAAATGTTTTGAAAAAAAATATCATTATTAATTGTTTAAAATTATTTAAGTGATGTATTTCTCGATGATCCTGTAAATGTGGGAAACTTATATAAACGTCGTGTCGCGTCGTGGACTTAAGTTTCAAAAGTTAATTAGACTTAATTTTAATTATAACAAATACGTACTCATTTAAAATAAAACTCTAATCAATGTTTATATTGTTGATTTATAAGAAGTTGAATTATGTCATATGTATGGATATCATGTGTGATATCACGCATTATTACGTAAATTTAAAAAGCCAATGTGATTTATAAAACTGTCAACTGGCTATTAATTAAAATCGTGTTTATTGTCAAAACCGAAACGGCCGAAACACTTTTTTATCATAATCATTAAAATTACTTTCGGTATAAGGGTCAACGCGACATACATGTAATAATAAATAAATCTTGTCATATGTGATTACGAGGAGATGATAAATCGGTTCTAAATTAATTTAATTCGATACTATCAAAAGCAAAGCAGAAAAAAATTATTAGAAAGAGATGTCAACTCATTAATATAAAAATATTTAATTATATTCTACTCGTATTAAAGTTAATAATATTTCATATATTTATATATTAAGGTTAATGTTATCAAAAAATGTAAATATTTTGACGTTTAAATTATTCGTGAACCGCGGATTGAGTTTGAATTGAGAAGTTTGAATTGAGAAGTATGAATGAATGTGATTACGTACGCATGCGCAACTGTAGGATGCTGTTGAAACAGGAAAACTTAGATTAGATTAAGAATGGAAGCAGCTAGAAGCTATAAATAGTTTCAATGATGATTATAATGAGTAATTAGCAAGTGTGTACTAAGCACTTATGTAAAAAATTATTTATTTGTTTATTAATTGCATAAAAAATAATTACTTGCCAATTAGTTTTAAGTCTACTTATATAGGTACTTAAGTTGTACTTATAGCACAATTTAGGGCTTTCAATATGAAGTTACCTACTTAAAGACATAGCTTAGTTAATTTAACTTAAGTTATGTAAACTTATACTAAGCATTGTAACCTTAAGGTACAGGTAAAACCTGTAACCTGAGCAATAGTATTGAACTATTGAACTTGAGTTTGAAGATACTTGAAGAACATGAACGCGCGCGTGCGCTATGTATATATCTACATATATAGTTTTAACCGCCATTTGAGGTTATATTGCTTTCAATTAAAATTGTTGGTTTTACGACTGGTGTCGAAAGATTTAAAGTTTAAGTAATTCGCGCATGAGTATTACTATAGTCCTCAAACTGCCGCATTTTGTAGATAAATTCTATACGTTTACACATAAAGCAGCTTATCTGAGAAAGCATATGTGCGCATGTGCATTAGGATCAGTCTAGTAAAGTAATTTATTTACTCAAATTGTCTTTATTATTTTGATAGTTTTTTTTTTATTGACTTAAGTCAATTAAATTTAGGTTTTTGGTGCACTCATGTAGATGTGGGCACTGTCAACCCGCGGCCCGCCGTCACTTTTATAAAATGTCCGCTCCGGATGCAAACAGATTTGAGGGTGCCAAGTATTACAAAAGTAACCCGCAAGATTATTTAGGTTGGCCATCCCTGATATAAATGAACTAAGTTTAAATTAAGTTAAACATTTTTAATTTCATAGAAAGAATTGCTGTATTCATGAATGCAATCGCAAACTACTCCCCGCTTTCTAGAACAATTTCGGGTGGTAACACACACACGTAGATGTCTATAAAAATATAATCGCCCGCCAGCGAGTACTAAATATTTAGATTTTGGGGAGCGTGTAATTACGCAATTAAATTAGAGGCGCTCGTCGGTTGAGTATAACCTAGAACATGTTGCACAGGGCTATAAATACATAAATACATTCATTGACTTTAGTCTGATACCAGATCGAATTTTTTTCTAAAGGCTGCTTCACAACGTACCAAGAAATCTAAAATGTCGAAAAAGTCTTTTAAATTAATAAAAATTTTAGGTTTTGGTGTAAATTAAAATTTTGTATATAAATTGCATTTTGTTTGTAGGAAAATGTATAAATTTTGCAATTTTTACGCATCCAGTCGCTCATGTTATTTAAATTCTCTTTCGTGTAGTATCGCTATAACATCCATCATCATTTATGTCTTCTATTTTAGACTTCTTGACCATTTAGGAACTCAAATCACAATAAAACTACACTAAACAAAATTACTCGTTGGGAGATCTTAATAACGGTTATCGAGCTGTCATAAAGACTTCAGTCAGGGTAGGCGCAACGCCTTCTGCTTCGCCAAACCACGAATTTGCATAAAATATAGGAAATTATTGGAATTCTCAAACTGGTCGACGAATTACCTAACTTTTATTTCATTCTCATTTGATCTCATAGTACTTAGATTATTATTATTATTACTTTGTTAATTCCGAAAAAAAGAATGAAATTTACCAGAAACGCGCAACTTTCATGGTTAAAATCAACTCAAAAGTAATTACATTCATTTCCTTAAGTCTCTAACAATTAATCTGTTAGTATCCTAAGATTTTCTTCTTCAACCTACTGCGGTATTTCACGTCTGCACTAATTAATCGTCGTATTTTCCTCATCGATTACACGAAATTAGTCGGAGTTTAGTTTAGTTAGCTTGGGACGATGCAGCAGAGTGGAGTGCAAGTGCACAGCGATATTGAGTGACAGGATGGTGCGTAGGAGCTGTATAGCGGAGGCTGTTAGCCGTGCAGCCTCGAAAAGGCAGATCGTAAGCCAAACAAACGCGCCGAGGTATAAAAATACACCTTCGCGTCGTCCGATTTTTCTATCCGAAAACCTGCAGCTTTTCCTAGTTCCTTGCATTCTTATATTGACTGTATGCTCGTAGTTTAAGCACAAGTTACAAGCGCAACTTGTAACCGAGACCTGCCTATATTTATACATATTTGTAATC
>JARJDU010031273.1:0-10879 GCA_030264695.1 Lissagria laeviuscula | reverse complement strand
TATATTTCATTGATCAGTCAATTGAGCGGAAACAATATAATAAATGCAACAAATACGTAAAGTCTTGCAAATATTACTAAAGCATTCAGTTCAGATATTTTTTCACAAGAAGTCATAACTATTTCACAAAAGAAATATGATTGTCAGAGAGATTTTATTTATTCATGGCTAATCTTCATATTGAACGCGCTGTTAAAGGCAGAAGCAGCAAACTCTTTCTCAGTGCTGCTAGCAGGGAAATATATTTCTTGCATGCTTCGAATTGCCTCCGGAGATTCCAACTCTCAAAGTCCGCATTATAATCCATGCGGAAAATATTTTTCCGCTTATATATCCTACTTGTACGGACATACAATATATCTAGATATATATGTATAGAGTCACAACCTAAAGCTGAGTTCTGGCTGGCGCTCACTGTTCAGTTCAGCGCACTGAACATGCAAAGCAAGGGACCGGCTTTTGCAAACGTTTCATAATCATCTTTTATGCAAATAAATATTATTTTCTTCGATGCAGCGGCGGATTTAGAGTTGATGGGATCCTAGGCGCACATTTAACTTGAGGTGCCCTAAATGTATAATCAGCTTGAGACCCTTCGTAAAAGGGGCTTTTGTCGCCGCTTTCGGAATTTGGAGAGCCTCTCAAGCGAGGGGGCATCCTGTGCCTGTGTATAAATCCGCCACTGCTTCGATGGCTAAGTAGACTGACAACCAACTTAAAAGCTTTACTAATAATGGAGTTTTGTCTAGCTTTCTCTGCTATCATTATTGTTCATTCTCGTTACTGGTAAACTAAAGTTTAAAACGCAATGTATTGTTAATCATTTATTCTTATACCACTTAATAATTTGTCTATATCCTAATTTCAGAGGACGAGTTAAAAGTGGAGTAAGACTTCTGAATGCGGTGGCAACTGATCCTGCTGCTTGGAACATCACGGTGGAGACAAATCCACGACACACGGGGGTCACGGTTACTGCAGTGCGTAGAGAGACCCAGGACCAGGCAGCGACCCCATCCGATGCCGCATCCACCGGAGACACCAACGCCGGTATCTCTTTGCAACAGGGCGAGTAAGTTATTAAGATCTCTTGCTCACTCCTGCTACTAATTTATATCCTCGACGTGCATGGCCCGCCATCGTTTTCCCAACCGCGACCGACGCCGCGCTTTGAATTAACGGAAACACACAAATTCTCCAAGTTGAAGAGACCTAACTAGCGCGACGCCACGCCGCCTCCCATACCACGCGGGTAACTAATGGGAATAATAATGTTTTGCTTGATGGAGCAATGGGACGTTTATATCTTTGTCTGTCGTGCTCGGAAGAGAACGCGACTATTCAACCTTCTGTTCGCATTTCATTTCGAAAACGATGCGGTGGAATTCGTAATGGCGGAGGATTTTTGAATGTCAATTACGTGCTCGTCGAAGGATTCGTTTGATAAGCGGACAACAGTCAAGCTCCGAATTTGCGTTCGAGAGCGCGATGACAAGGGCCTTAATCGAGGGATTATAATTTAATTAGATTTTGGCTTTTTTTTAAACAACCCGTCGTATTTCATTCCGACCAGCTACTGGTTTATGAACTCGGGATTCGTGTCTTTCGAATGCGATAAGTTTTTTGGAGCATATATACATATTCTGCGCGACTGGCTACATTGATCGAGTTCTTGAATAATGGACGAATTCCAGGGAGTGTTTCCCAGTATCTGTCATGAGAAACGGAATTTTTGAATGTCTCTACGGAACGAACAATATTCAAGTTGCATGTCCGACTTTAAAGTTTCAACTTGAGAAAAGGATTGTTTTTCATATTTTATGTTATGGGAGATATGTTCAGACCTTTAGCATTAAGATGATTACATTACGAGACACTCTGGTAATTCTTCGAAATGATATTGCACTTAATTCGAAACCAAATCTCACACGGTCTTAAACACTATCAACATTCGCAAAAGTTTTAATTAAATGGCCTCAAAACTAAGTCCTTTATAGAAAATTCGTCATTTCGTCCCCTTTGAAATGAAAATAATCCAAACCGGAACATAAAACTTAGAGGACGCTATTACCATTTTCTAGTTAACAGTTTCAAGCTGAAGCTTATCGAAACTTGTGTAAGTTTGTAATCATTTCATTTCGTTAATGCGCTCAAGCTGCCTTGGTTCGCCTCCGTTCTTCGCTACAATGCTCAAATTGTATCAAAGTAAATCATGTCTATTGTGCTTCCCGTCACTAGACACAAACTCTGTGAGTGCATTGCATCACCCACTGACGACCAGAAATATCGATCGCAAAATGAGAGAATTATAGGGAGACAAAGAGAGAAAGAAAATCTTCCTTCGAGACGTTATTAAACTATAGTTTAATGGATTTCTCATTTGGATTTAAGTCGTTGCCGCGGCTGTTGCACATACTACCACAGCCGATGTCAGTATGTAGCTTGATACACGAAACAAAAATTTTCTTCCTTGCTTGCCGGACGTCGCATTGTGCATTGCAAGCACAGGATTCGCACGCTTCCCGTTTCGTCGTCTTATAGAGATTACGCTTCTTGTCTTTTCCTCCGCCGCTACGAAAAACCCCAATTTTTTACCTTCGCCTTTACCTTTTTTGTACATTTTCTTTTCTTTTGTTTCCAGCGTCTTTGAACTGTTTACGTGGCTAGTGGAAATAACCGAGGAGCCAGAGGAGGAGGCACGGATCGTATGGTCTGCACGGTATGAGCCTCATTCCGAGGAAACTTCCGCGAACAATGGGAATGTAGAGGCGCATCGTCAGGGTGGCCCTAAGTCCACGACGAAGTGGGACATCCAAAAGGACGACATACAAGCTGTGGTGCCAATTAGTAAAGTAAGTGTTCGGACAAGCATATTAAGCAGGAGAAGCCTATGTTAAGGGGGCGTAAAGTCACGCATTTAGCGCGTCGTAGTCTACTTCCTTTCATCTTTTGAAGCCACGAAACCATTGAAAGCATCCGCACGGCTAAATTCTTTTGTCCTCCTTTGTTTCGATACAGAATTGGGAAGTTTTGAATACTGCGGTTCTGACGGGCCGGCAGGTCTCGCAGGCGATGAAGGTTTTCATCGTATCACAGGCTGGCAAAGAAGCCGACGTTACATTCCAGGCATCCTGCCATTCGGAGGACGACAGCGTGCTGAAGGTTTCCTCGTCGTGTAGTTCTGTGTACGTCGACGGGAGTGAGGCGCGCGGCTCTGTGAATGGCTCTGTGCTTGTCAAATATGGCACGTACACGGGCCTCGCCAAATTCACCGTCTGGATGCCCGAATTCCCTTTGGACTTGCAAGTACCCGACACTCGACTTTCCCAGTTGAAATCCTGGCGGGTTCCAGACTATCAGCCGAGGTAGGTACTCATCGTAGTCGATATGACGTTTCGACATTCGTTTCCTCATGACTTGCTCGTTGTTTTTCTTCATCTACGTTTTGATGTAAACTTTCCGCGGCATGCTGTCGCCAACACATTTTGCTACAAAGTTTGGAAAGCAATATCACTTGCCGCCCTCATTTTTTTTGTCTGCTTATTTATAGCAATGTGAAGGTGAGCCGACGTCGAAAGAAACGATCTTATGGCTCCAGTTATCGTAGCCTGGACGACTTGGGCAATGTCATCGAACGCCCTAACTGCCGATTGCGCTATCAGCAAACTTCCGTCGACGTCTATGCACGTTTCAACGCCAATGATCATGACTCGGGTCGCACGACATTCCTGATAAATCGACGTACTTACCTCCGGGTGACGGATCTGGTGCTCCCATCACTGAGAGTTTCCGACGTGCACATTGCCAGTCTACATGGTCGAGTACTTCAGGGTCGAAGTGTCGGCCGGACTGAAGTTCAAGTAGGTCATTCAATCCGTTGATCATCACAAACAGATAAAATCATTCTGATGGGCCCGTAACCAATCTAAACTTGAATTGTGTTTCTTAGGTTTTATCACCGATTACAAATCGAGTTATCGGCGCGAAAGAAGTACGTGTCGGCAACGACAAGGTCGGTCTCTCCCGATTGTCCGTGCAAGTCGTGTCCGGCTTGCAATTGAACATCTCGCCAGACGGTGCCATCGAGAACGGCTACATTGCAGAAACCAGCGTGACTCGGAAACTAACGGCTCAATACCAAGTGAGAAACATAAATCTCGACGACGAATAATAAATTCTCATTTTGTTGTCTTCTTCCTCACACCCGCGTTTGTTTGTTACAGGAGGGCCTGTTAGACATCGAGCTGGAATTCTCGGATGGAAGCAAAACGCCATTGCGCGATGTCGCCGACTCCGATTCTCACCTGGTGGTCGAGAGTTTAGATCCAGAGGTTGTAGCCTTCGCTCCAATGGTAGCTTCCCGTCATCCACGTGTTATAGCAGTTGGTGAAGGTAGTGGCGATCTACTACAAGTCACTCTATTGCTTCCGGAAGAGTGCCGAGCAGCCGTCCGAAGCAAATCTAAAGCTGGACCTTTAGCAACGGCAGCAGCCTCCGTCGTTGTCGATTTCAGCAGCAACGACTTATCTCATCGACCGGATCTATTGCAGAACGACGGCGGTACTTTCCCCGGTTCGAAAGGAAGAGACTTTCCTGATCTGTCAGATATACTTAAAGGTATTAATGGATAATCGCTGTCAAGCAGCACAATCTGCTCGCTTTCAATTCTAGTCTTTATGTGCTTTATTTCTTTTTCTCCAGATGACGATCGCATCGAACCTAATGTGCAGGCAAGACAGTACCAAGGCACAAAGGGCTCTTCAAGACACCCGCGGACTGTTCTGATTACCCCATTGGAGATCAGTATGTACGTGTTATTGGGAGCTTTTTGTCTCGCCATTGCCGTAAGTGACTCTCGAATGAAACCCAACGCAGCTAAATTGTTAATGCAATGAAAATTCTTAGGTGTTTGTGGTGTCCTGCGTTGTCTACGCGTCGAAATTCAAGCCGGAGACAGCTGCGGAAGGAATGCGCGCCGCTCCGCTCGCTCCGGCGGCAATGAATCGCAAGCCGCGGGAGACAACGACGAACGCGCACGACTGGGTCTGGCTAGGTATGAGAGAAAGTATGTTTGAGTTCATTTTTGACGCATTTCACTGCGCCTTTCTTTGTCCCATTTTTGGCGAATTATTCAAATTCTGGAATGGGACTCTGACTGTTATTAAAATGAATTCACCGCAGGTCGCGCTACGCTGGAGCCATCTTCCAACCGAAATTCCGCCGTGGTGAATAATAACACAAACGAAATGCGCATCACTGCGAATCCGCTCAACATGAACTATTGCGATCCCGAGGACTGCGTGCAGAGCAGCTTCGTCGAACCGCAAAGCGGTGCGAGTGGTAAAGCTCGTCCGCCCATTGATTCGTCCACGTATTGCAAAAGCAAGGCGGGAGGAAGAACGACTAGTGTCAGTATTGATGTTTCGGGATTGCAGGAACACGACATATGGTAGGTTTCGAAAAGGCTTCATTCTTTGTTGTCAATGTTATGGTTTTCAGCGCAATGCCAATATTTCGGTCGTACGTTTATATTTTTATTTGGTAAACTTGTTTGCTGTTATTTTATTGCCTCAATCTAAACATAACAGATTTCGCGTTCATTATTTTCAATATTAAAATGTGTTTGCAGGAATAAACCAACTCCACCTCCTCCATTGCCTCCACATGGCCTGCAAATGTCGGTGGTTGATATTGAAGAATACAAACCGCCAGTTCCGCCCCATCGTAATGTGACCGACCCTTCTCCACGTAAGCATCACCATCACCACCACCACAGGAATAGTAAGCACGGATTGAAATTAGGCGAAGGCAGTCGATTAGATAATTCGTGCGAAGATCTTATTGAAGAAGCCGAAATCGGCGACATACCGACGGCGTTCGAGTTCGATGACGAGCCGATGCCACCAGCTGTCGGCGTGCCGCCGAGTTCTCCGGTCGTAATGCGAAATAAAACACCCGTTAGCGACGAGAGCATGGAATTCGTTCAATATCCGAAATCGCCGAGCAGGAACGGAAGTAATGCACTGATTTATTAATGCCTTTTTGCTAGCAGTCCGCTCACATTTATCTTTTGCGCCCACCCATTTCAGATCGTAATAGCGCCGAAGTAAAGCGCGCCACGATCGTGGGCAATCCGATGTTCAGCGCAGACGAGCAGCACCAAATCGAAGAGAGCAGCAACGCCGATCTAGCAGGTCTAGACGGTCTTCAGCTCGACATGGACTACGAGCAGATCATGCACTACTTCGAGAATCTAAAAGTACCAGCGTCTCATCCCCAAACGCATTAGTAGAACCGATGTGTAATCAAACGTTTCGTTTTGCTTGCAGGAATCGAATGCCTGAGTAGAGGAGATCATTGCAAAGATCCGCAGTATTCTGATGTCGTTCAGCAAGCAGTATCGAATGAACGCTCTGAACGGTAACAGCGACGACGACTGGTGCAGTAGTACGTCGACGCCTCATCATTTTCCACAATTCCATCAGCAGCAACATAGCATGCATCCGTTAACTCAACTGCCGGAGGACGTCGCAACTGGTAACTTAAATCGCCAGTTCGATTATATCTTCGAACGGTTTAGCGAATCGTATGCTTAAGCAGCTTGTCAGGTATCATCGGTATCATTCTACTTCCAACTGAATGCTACCGATTAATACGAATCAATCCAGATTAACAAAAAGAAGAGCTAAGTATAAACCAAAAACAAAGCGCACTATATGTAGCTTATAATATGTAATATTGTTGTTCAATGTAAGACTGAACGATAACATTTGCGTTTACAGGATTTGAATAGTCCTTCAGTTTCATATATAATCGACGCTTAAAGTACATATTATAATGAAAAGAAAAGAAAACTGTTTACGATGAATATAATATTTAGTACGTCATTTAAAACAAAATGGCCGAACAAACAATAATTAATATCTATATTTAGTAGTTATTGGAAAAATTATAATATGAAGCAACATATCTATTTAGCAGAGATTTCGGCTAGTAAACTTTCTATTCAATTGTACAATTATGTAATATACTTATTTGACTAATCTGGTCTGGTTGATGAAGGAATTGAGGAAATGATGGCGAAATGCGTGGATTTTTGCAATGGTCGCACAAACGGGAATTAACTATAATACCAATAATCTTCTCATGAGGATAGAAAACAAAAATACGAGAACTAACTCATCAGTACTCTTAAATCATGAAATACATGAATCTAGTCAAACAAAACTAACAGAACAAATGCATTAGCAAGCTGATAAAAGCAGTAAATGAAAGAACAACAAATACTAACAAAATCATCGCGTTCTAGCTTTACTCGACTGATACTCGTAATTATCTATAATATTACTAGCTAAGAATATTTCATAACTGACCTGTCTTCATTGTGCGTCTTTAGGAGGTATATTTCCGAAAGATAGAAAAGGGAAGAAAAGTCAATAATGCGGTTGAGTTTGAGCTCATGTCACGTTGCGCACAATTTGGAACAGAAATGGTTTTAGAATCTTGAGGCGCATGTGATGTGGACTTAACTATTGAAAAGTAAATGAAAATGAACGCAAATTATGTCTTTGCGCAGAATGAAAACAATTTGTTCCTCAAGTATTATGTCTAATCTAATAACAACACTAACTTGAATTTAAAACTCTTTTCACACATAATGATAAACTACGACTGTAATTTATAATATAAACCCATTGCCTGGATACAACTATATTATATACGTAATATAATAATCATGATGCAATTTGAAATGTAATACAAGTAAAACTAAAACAAAAGTATTTAAGCAAGTATTCTGGATGATGTTCCCGGAAATATAGCTTACGGTTCCTTACAACATCCAGCATGATCAAATGCAAGCTTTAAAGTTAATTTAAGCCAGAGATAAATTGTAAGATAAATAGAATAACTTGATATTTCCAACAAAAAACAAGAAATGCTTCTATTCGACAAACGAACTGTTAAGTGACATACCAAATAAAATAGTCCATAAATTATATAAGACAAATAGATACGTGTTGTAGTCACATGCGCTTTAGTTCCCATCAATATTAAAACTAAGAAACCACGTAAGGAATCCATTAAATAAAAATAGTGGAGATTTTATATTGTGACGATGTTAACGTTAGGAAAATTTAGTAAAAGTTAATATATACCACGCCATAACGCCAACAATGAGGCTCAAATGATTTCGATTTAATTTATCATGACTGCTTCAACCATTATAGTGTATCATTCTAGTCCTTAAACTAATAATAGTAAGTTTACGCTGCATTGAGCATAATAAGGGAATAAGATGAAGAAATTGAAGCACGTACAAAACAAACAAAAAAAAAGATTAATAAATTAATAATGATTCTTAATATGCACCAGCACTGTATTATAATATGTGTGTAAATGTATTAATAACGGTATTAACTACTTATATGAATAGCTTTTACATTTTGTTATGATTTCATTACGGGTTTCCAACTTAAGTTGTATGATTCTGTGGCATCTTTACCAAAACTGAAAATGAAATTATTTGTGAACATATAATTATATAATGATTAGCTAGAGCTAGAAGACAAGTAGTCGAACTTTTTTGGTCACCTATACCATTACAGAATGATGTGTAGATATATAGTTAAAATTGTGTAAAAGTCTCTCAGAATGTATGAAACTAATGAGAAATATGGTTGTATATTTATTGATATTTAAATAAGACAACAAACAAGAAAAAAAAACTATAACTTTGCTTGTAAATGTATATATCTAATGCGGTTATTATTGTATATTGTTAATGGAATAAATTTATGCTAAGCACAAGAGTTGTTTTATAATGAAATTCAACTTTTTTATTGCATTCATAATAATTTAGTAACGTAGGCAACCCAAATTGCTTCTTCTTGCATACCGCGACTCCCTGCGCTGAACTCAAACTTTAGTGACATTTTAGTTATTATGTAGCAGTTGAGTTGGCAATGCTGCTTAGAATTTCAATGTCGTGTAGTGACGGCAGATTGTCGGTGTGCCAAGTGGATTGTCGTTGTCAAGTCCCAAGTCGTCAGGTTCACGTTAAAGATTTACGTCGGCCTCGGCGTTTCGTGTCATTAGCGAGAAAATAATAATATCTCATATAATCCAACACATCGCCAACAGTCGTACTCATCTACAAATCTAGATAATTCTTCATTCATAATTACAATAAACCGATACATCGGTTGGTGAAGCTACAACAACAAAGTGCCACAACCACAAAATTCGTAGTGAAATAGAAAATGGAACGGTTAAAGGCATTATTCAATGTGAAACTCACATTTTTAAGTGTATTTATAGTAAGTCCCAGATATTAAGTCTATTTAATTATATAAGCTTTGCTAATCACATGCATATGTTAACAACACTTTACTAACATGTTTTTCGTAATAAAATTTGTTTCTACTTTCAGGTATCTCATATAATATATAATCCAACAAATAGTGGTGCTGTATCATTAACAACACAGACAATCGATATGACACTAGCCTCAAATGAACTAGTCTTCATTAATTTTTATGCGGATTGGTGTAGATTTAGTAATTTATTAATGCCTGTGTTTGATGAAGCTGCTGAGAATGTATCCAAAGAGTTTCCTGATGCAGGAAGAGTTGTGATGGCAAAAGTTGATTGTGATAAAGAAACAGCAATTGCCACAAGGTTTCATATAACTAAATATCCAACACTTAAAGTAATTCGAAATGGTCAGCCAGCTAAAAGAGAATACAGAGGCCAGAGATCTGTAGATGCATTCTCTACATTTATAAAGCAACAATTAGAGGATCCTATTAAGGAGTTCCATTCATTGAAAGAGTTGACTGAATTGGAATCTAATAAAAGATTGATAATAGGTATTAACTACATTGATTTGTATATTATCTTATCTATAACTTTGTATAATTGTAATGTTTTAGGATATTTTGATAGAAGGGATCAAGCTGAATATAATATGTTTAGGCGTGTAGCGACAAATCTTAAAGACGATTGCCTGTTTTATGTTGGTTTCGGCGAGGCTTCGCATTCAATGCATCCACCAGGTCAACCAATTGTAGTTTTTAGGCCGGACAAGGATCGATCGAATGAGAACGATGAGACATATATGGGAAAAATGGACAATTTCGATGAAATGCATGTGTGGATCGCTGATAAATGCGTGCCATTAGTTCGAGAAATCACTTTTGAGAATGCTGAAGAGCTCACTGAGGAAGGACTACCCTTCCTGATTTTGTTTCATCATCCTGATGATAATGACAGTATTAAGAAGTTTAATGATATTGTACAACGTGAATTACTTACAGAAAAACGTAAGTTTCATGTGATTTTTATTGATTCATGTAATCAAATAACTGTTGAATATATATTTTTTCAGAAAATATTAATTTCCTCACTGCTGATGGGAAGAAATTCGCACATCCTTTACACCATCTTGGAAAAAGCGAAAGCGATTTGCCACTTATTGCCATCGACAGTTTCCGACACATGTACCTGTTTCCTTCTTACAAGGAAATAGAAATACCAGGCAGGGTAAAAGCTTTCATTAGCGATTTATATTCAGGGAAATTGCATCGCGAGTTCCATTATGGTCCGGACACGGATTCTGATACGGAGCAACCAACAAATCCACCAGACAGCTCATTCAAGAAACTTGCACCTTCGAAAAATCGATACACCTTGTTAGGTAGAGACGAATTGTAAATTATTTTAAGTAATGCGGTATGAAATAATCAACGTCGGATTTTATTTACATTTATTGTTTAAGAAATAGCAAAAATGTTTTATAATGATAATATTAATAAGCATACACAGGTTTTTCCAATCATGTTTCATATAGATCGATGGATAAGATGGATTTACTACTCAA
>JARJDU010031233.1:0-11772 GCA_030264695.1 Lissagria laeviuscula | reverse complement strand
GCTTTGATATCACTAGATAAATAAGTCTTCTCTTCAATGCACTTGCAATAATGTTTGATATTGAGGTAAAAAGTTTTTAGATATCTATTGGCGAATTGTTTGTAAATGCATCGAATGCATTTTGAATTTAAAAAAAAAACATGAGCAGCATTTACATTTATTGACGAATCGAAAAATGGGACACCGCGGAAGAAGTTCCTGTGTAGAACATATTCTTAAATAGAATCTGTAGAAGAATATCGCAATCTTTACTATTTTTAATCTCAGCTAGTTTTATTTGCAAATATTTGCTGTGAGTTAATTAATCTTTATCAGTCTGTTCATTTAAAAAGAAATTGATTTCATAAGGCTTCTAAACACAGTGGTTTTGAAGCAACTTTATTTTTCCCAATTTCTGATCTAAAAAGGCTCATTTATCTCTAAACTGGTATAGAAAACACAAATGAAGCTTTTTTTTGCCTAATTTTATAGATGCCAAAAACTATGCTCCTATTGTTTTACTTTTTGAATTTTAAATCAAAAATATTTCAAAATTAATTTAGAAAATTTCGAAAAACGTACTTTAACTTTAGCAGCTTATATATCGAGTTAAAGGCGAAAATTGCAAATTTGGGCAAGTTACGGGCGTATATTATTTATCGCTTAATACTGTATTTTTTGAATTTTGTAAAAATATCAAATACCTTGACCCTAATCAGTCATATGCCGAAAGCAAATTTTTATCCTATTTTCTCAGGCATCAAAATCTAACCTTGTATTGCAATTCTTTGTTTTAAACATACGTGGCAGTACGCATTCGACCTCACTTTTTCCTTGCTGCCCGTTTCATCCCGGACCCCTCAGAAAAACAGTTTGTCGGGTAAATAACCCAATATTTTGGTATATAACTTTGTTGCAAAATTACTGCAGCAAATATTATTGTCTCTCATTTAAATTATTTTATTAAAGAGTAAGCCAAACTTAAACTCGCTTTTTCTCAAAACCATATTTTTTCAACTGGCTGTGATTAATTCTATGGATCTATCCAACTGATTGTTCGCAAAACGTAAATAAAAATGTTCGGTCATGTTTTCTCGGATTTGGTAGACATTTTCATTTTTTTGGATTTTATATGACCATTCAAAAGTCATTTTTTATGCAAAAAATTGTTTATTTTTGAATTTCAATTTACCGCTATTTTGTTATTTTTTGAATTAAAAAAAAATTTGCTACATGGTTGAGCATTCAATTTCGTTTAGGTTTTTACAAGTCCGGCTGTGCTACGATATACCAGTACTTCGCAAACCATGTAGTTAGTGAGTGGCAACATGTCTGTGGCCGCCCCCAGATGCAGCTGACAAGGTGGTTAAAAACAATATGTATATTATGAATATGTATACTGACCAAATTACAAAATATATAATTACAATATAGAAAAAATTCGAAGGGTTTACTAAATTTTTAGCTTCCCAAGAAAAGCAAATAGCAAATTTTTTATTCCTCAAGGTATAAGTTTCCTCTAAGTAATATAGCTTAATTTATTATAATGCGTTAAAAAAATATTTAAAATGAACGCAAAATTCAATCGAGTACTAAATACCTATTAAGCTTTATTTTAGACTTGTAAGAAGAACACAACTTGCAGACATTGTTTGTTTAATAATAACGTTATGTGTCATTCATTGTAAATATAAAATTGTTATTTGAAAATCCAAATAGCAATATATAAAGAAGAAAAAAAAAATACAACAACACAAACTTGATACTTCCAGTTTGCAGTCTTTGAAATGCAACTGCGTTTTTCCAATTCAAGCACAAAGAAGTGAATTTATTCCCCTTGCGTTCACCGTTTTATGCTCCCCACTAAGGTACTTTATATGCAGCGCAGTTGATTAAACTTTTAAGGTAGAAACTGCTTCCTAAAGGATAATAAAAACCTATATAAACAAACAAAATACGAGCATTGCTTCTTTCTTTTTTAAGCAGTAATGAATTCAATTAAGAGCCATATAGAACGAAACAAATCAAAAAATGACGCAAAACAAACGAAAGTAAATTTAATCTTTTTGTGCGCAATTAGTTGTGTCATGAATTGATGGGCCATAAAAGCAACGAATTGTCGCTCAACTAGACATAATCGCGCGTCCGCGCCGTGCGTCTTCGCTTCCCGAGAACGTATGGCAAAGAAGAATATGAAGGAGAATATAAGATTGTCGTCTTGGTGCGGTGCGCACTGCTTCTGCCTGCTGCTGGCCGTTATATATTTTATTGAAACCATAAAAAAATTTAATACGAGCATCTCCCAGCCAACGTACCGAATACCCCGAAGGCGGATTTTATGCGGGGAATAACGCCTTAAATTTGGATCGCTCGGGTGTGGAATTTGGTAAAATAAACCTTCGAGGCGACGTTTATTGGGAGGGCATTAGTAAAGTATGTAAAGTCATCCCCGAGGATTTTTATACCCTACGACTATTTTATATGGAAATATGAAGAAGTTTGGTCGTTTGGGTATGGGCCATGGGTTGTAGGGAGTGAAGGGGAGATGGAAATAAAAATTCAAGGGTGGAAAATGATTTTCAATTTGAAACAATTTATAATGTTGATACTCCACACTGTTCATTGCCGTACTTTTATAATTGCTTTTTAATCAAAATAAAATTTGTGTTTCTTGTTATGTCAGTATATAATTGAGTTTGTGTAATTATATTTAGCTTTGCTATGAGTTAATTAGAAAATCCTTTTCGCAAAAATGTTATCTGTTTTTCCATTTCCGGGTTTCTTTCAGAGTTTGTTATGAAGTGCTGATAGCTGTGCAAACTTTTCTAGTTTCCACATTAATAGCAATGTCCTAGATGGCATTGTGATTTTCTGCTGAAAGTCACAACGTAGAACGAGAAAATGAGCTTACGGTTCGTTCCCCAGGATGTTTGACTCTGCACTGGAGCAATGCCGACTGTCCGACGACAGCCGTCACATTGCGCGGCCCCACATCGTCGAAGTACGGCCGCTCAACGGCCGGCTTTCCGGTGTCGGAAAAACGCATCTTGCCTTCAGATACCCCCACCAGACTTCCAGATCCTGAAACAAAGCAGAATATCTTAGCTAGCTTACGCAGCAGAAAATACATACATTGTTTTCTTCAATAAATATCAAGTTATATTTGATTGATTTTGTGGTAAAGTTTTATTTTTTAGTTTGTCACATTCTGCACGTAATTGAAATACGCCTAACATGAACGACACTTTATCACACTTCTGAGTCTTGCTTTTTCCGGATGCATTATCGCACTCACGAGTAGGCGGCTTACTATGTCGACAAACTTATGCACGTTTTGCTCACGCCGACGAACATGTGAGATCTACACTCGACTAGATAGATGCGCATGCGATTGTGGCACGGAAAGTGTAAATGTTGGATGTTGGATGCTGGAGCGAAGCTGAAGGAGCTTGTGGAAATTTACGCTTGAATGTTGTCGTCTCGCTTTAATTATGCAAAACCAAGCTTCCATCAATTATTTATACGAAACAGACGTGGCATTACTGTTCATATGTATTCAACGCGAACGAGCCTAGAATCAAGGAAAAGCTCTTTTTCTTTATCATCTTCGTCTTCTTAAGTATAAATAAGGAAAAAAAACCGTAAATTTACCATTTTGAAAAGCTCTGAAACGATACTGATTTAAAAAATTTCTAGTGACTTACGACATGTCACTAAATCATGTTTGAAAGTTATAACAGAGCTCATCACTTCGTTGATATTACATGAAACCAAAAAAGTTACTCAAACTGTGTAGGATCTAACTATATAAACTGTGCTTACATTAGTAACCAATCACTTTTGTTTCATTTTATTTTCGCAAATTGAGTTCATCTTCAGATTCAAGTTAACCCTCAACGTGATAAACAATATCAATGAAAAGCCCCTCATCGTAAACAAGCTTCTTCGTCGGTCTCGGCAGTCCTATCAGATAGTCCCTAAAGTTAGATTTTCTACGAACGACCATCGAAAGGTATCAAGCATGCAATCCCTGCGGGTATATTTCAGACGCGCGTCGCGTCCTTTTTAGTCCTTTAACACTCCCTCCGCCGGTGACAAATTGAAATGGCCCAATCACTGACCCTTTTATTCGCAACCTTTTTTTCCTCAATCCGAACTACAACTTGGGTTTTAGTCAAAGTGAGCACTCTTTTCTAGCTGGCAGCCATTCTCACGTTATCGCCTGTCCGCTCTTCGTGCAAGAAGTAAGAAATTAAGCGCAGCAAAGCCGATATTAAAATTTAATCTCGGAGCGCTCGTGTAGAGCGACTTTAAACTTGATATTTATCTTTCGAGAAGGGAGGAGGTCTTAAGACGCACTGGGTTTAGGTTTATTCGCAAAGCAAACGCTAGACAGATACAAATAGAGCGTTATATCTCTTTAGCCGAATAACAATTTAAAAAATGAGTCCGTTTTCAGTCAAATTGAAATAAGGCGAGCGGAACATCCGTTTTGTCGGATTCTGGAGCGGGAGATCTAAGATGCTGTGCTTCATCTATGCCGAGCTTTAAGGCTTTGCCTTTCAGACATATTAAGGGTCGAAAGTAAAAGTAGAAGGTTGTTGTTATTCACCGAATGGGGTGGTCTAGTAAGAGGAATAATGAATAAATTGTGAATACAACGCATTTGTTTTCGGTGAGGATTTTCTTGAAATATTTGAGCACTTGTTTGTTTCTTATATAAGTGTACACTTATAGATGGTATTGCTTATTATTAACTCTAGAGACTATGATTTAGCAGCCAATGTTTTTTTTTAAAGAAAAACAAGAAATTTTGATAGGAAACTAAGAAACATCTAACAAATTGAAAAAAAGTTGCATTCGTCGTACATTCGCCCACATTAGTATAATGTGAGTGCACTCGAATTTCAACAATAAAATCGTAAAAGTATGAAATGGAACAAAGCTGACGACCTTCCATGCGAATATGAAGCACACAATGCACTCATAATGCATTTCCGCTCGTCGTTTTTTTTTTCAGCAGTAGCAGCTACAGTAAATGTAGAGCAATGAGAAGATCCGATTTATATTCGAGCTGCTCGTCGAATGGAAAACATCTAGTTTATTAGCATTTTTGATTTTCGCCTGCATTTTTATGTAAATCACCAGCGCTATATTTCAATTAACAATGCGGCATTTTTCGCGAGGAAGGAACGGAAATCAGCCAGCAATTGCCATCAATGCGACTCCCAAAAGCCATCCAACAAATAAACGATTTAATGAAATTGATTGATGTACTTGCAATTTGAATAATTAGCAATTACATTATTACAACATTAGTTTAAATTATCCGATTGCTTAATAATTCATTATGTTTCAACTAGTATTTGTTGTAAGTAGCATCGATGCAGGCTATTTATTGATTGGCAATGTTTTAAGCTTTTAACGCAAGTGAATTATTGTTTATATTGTTGTTATCAAATACTTATACTCGCACACCTTGTTATTTTAGAATAATAGGTCTTAACAAGAACGGTTGAGTTAAGTCTTTCTTAACCCCACAAGTGTTGTTATAGGACGTTTGTGCTCGATGTTCTTCGGCACTCTCGCAACAAAAGCGCGTCTATTGGAGCACTTTTCTTATGCCTACTGCGCCATCGATTAGAATTTGTGATGATTTAATTAATTTGTATAAAATTATCAGAAGTCTCAATAGCTAGCTCGAAAAACATTGTTAATCAACTGACATCGCTGATGGCTCTGAGTTTATGTTGCCGAATCGTACGTATACCACTCGCGCGTTTTACAGGTAAAATGTGGTTACCAGTGGCAAAGCAAAGGTCACGTGTGCATTTCTCAAACGATTTTTATTGTACTCTTTGCTACCATTCCATAGCACCGCAAACGCAACAAAATGCATTTGCCTGCAATTATCAAGTACTGCGAAATGTGTAATTTCTACATAAATCACGTGTTTTTCGATTTCCACATCTGAAGATATTGGAGGAATTTGATTAGTTTCTAACCAGAATTTTGTTGTGCAAGACCGCAACAAATCAGTATTGTGTCAAACCAGCGCCGACACGCAGCTGGCATGTGCTGCTTTTGCAACTGTACTAAACTGCACAAACAGTGTAACAAAAACATAGAAATTAATAATAAGTACTGTGATATTTTTTGATTTAGAATCAGAACTTTTTTTGAAAGTGCGTATGCCAGTCTGACGTAATTTGGCTAGGCCCGGCAGGTCAACCCGTCAACCTAGCTTATTGCGTCCTGCTTATCATTGTTTTTCTAAATTTCTGTTAGAGCAATGCGGTTCATTGCTAAAAATTTAATTAAAACGTTGATTAAATGTTACCAAACATTTTCAATTTTATTTGCAGCATGAAAATCAATTTACGAGTACTAGTAGTCATTTCTTATGTCCTGTGCTAATGCAATTTTCTTGTATGTATTGCATTGTTTTCCATGGTAATTAGCACCCTCCAAGCAAAATATGCACATTTCATTGAAGTAAATCGTGCATAAGATGTGCTTGCCTCATTCAATAAGAGCATTCATCGCCTCCGTACGACAATTGCAGTAACTAACAAGAATATTAGCGCGATCGTAGGATTTAATGTACGTTCGGCTTATGCTCAACGGCAACACATAGTGAGCATAAGAGGTTACCGAGTATTCTGCGGTGGAAGAGGCAGCACCAACTTCAATATATGCTCGCGTTCGCACTATCAGATTACGAGCTGTTAGAGTAATTCGTGCACAAGCAGTGCACGGAAATACACTTATCGCAGAGCATCTAGCTACATCCATTATTCAGATTGAGCGTTAGTAAGTAGCATTAAGATCGCTTCCGGATCAGTGAGACCGACGGTTTCAGCATCAGTTCATCGAGAAGCGATGGAATCAAACGACGAACCAAGAGTTCGTTTCATTCAAATATTTACTTATCTTCGTAGATATATTAATACATGTGATATCCACAATTTGTTGCATCACGCAACAATCACATTGATTAATGAAAATGCCTTCGGTGCTTCGATTTCAGATCATTGGCACAACTCGATTTTCACGTTCGCTTTCCCGCCCTCTTCTACCAATCGCCAAAAACTCAATTCCGAGTCGGCAGATTTCAATTTTAACGCACGCCGACCGAAAATGAGGTGCACATCGGCACCCACACACCTGTATCGCACGAAATGAAAACATCAGATGTTGCGCCCATCTCCATCCGAGCGTGTTTTTGCGTTCGATTTAGTCCGGGAGCCTGCTAGCTGTTGCTACATCATTTCAATTTAACTTCGTTTCGTTTGGCAAATTCGATGGGTGCCATGGGGAGCGTGACACGTGAAAGTCTGCTTGCTTCGTGCTTCGCATTGCCGCCGTTACTTAAAATCGAAAATTTAATGCGAATTCATCCACATGTTGCAGTACACTAATAGTTGCGAATTCATCAGCGAGTGAGCTCGCGACGGGTGGTCGGGGACGATTTCTCACAAAAAGCAATTAACGGTGTGCACGTTTAACAATGCGTTCTGATGATGTTGTTGCTAAGGCATCAAGAGGTGAAATAATTGAACATCAAAGAACTCTAGCTAGCTAACTTTTGAATGGACATTCAAACCTTTCAACCGAATCATCTTTTTTTTTAAGATTCATACGTTTCTTAGACGGATAGGGTTGTTTTCAATGGCATTTTGTCATTGTTATGTACTCGCTTATACTTTTTAATCATCGTTAATGTTTTAAAATAAAATCTTGTTTTCTTAGAGTCCGCGGCATCAAATGAAGTAAAAAAACAACATTTTTGGTCTTTTGGTGTGAACACCTGGTCTTGTAAAATTTCGAAACGCAATTTTTTTGGTTTTTCACTCGGAATTCTATATGAAGCATTGAGAGAAAACCCTAATATACTAAAAACATCCGCCTGCCTGACGAAGTGACTCTTAAAAAATTAAATACTAAAACAAATCGTTTTCCTTCAATGTTAGATGTTTACTCATGCACACATAAACGTGCAACCTGCTAGATTCACAACAAGTCTTTCTCATATCGGATGTTCAAGACTATTATAGCAATTCATGTTCACGGCTGTTCTGAATGCAAAATCTTTAACATGGGAACGCAGCTGAGAAAACTAAAGCTATGGTGATTGCCAAAGAACCACAAAGATGCAAATTAATGATTACCGGCATAAAAATCGAACAAGTGCCAAGGTTCCAATACTTGCGGGCAAACATAACACAATCGAACTAACAGCATCGGCAGTACTATATAGTCTGAAATAAGACTCTTGCAAAGCATAGTAGGATGAACCCGAAGAGACAAGACAACCAACACATAGACCAGAGCAGAGTGTGACATCCAAAATATAGAAATATAGACCAGAGCAAGAAATAAAGCATGAATAGAACAATGAGAAGAAGACAAGCGTCAGATTTCTTCCAATTAGCTTTTGAATACACACTTATCCCCACCCGGCGAAGAGAACGGCCACCAAAGAGATACAAGTAATGCAAGACTAGCGGGTTCAACAAAACTTCTTAAAAGGCCGGACGGCTTTTAGCGAAGACGAAGAAGAAGAAGAAGGCTGCTCTGCTGCTGCTGCAGCTAACCCACTCGCACTGGTTCCTCAGAGAGAGAACTTACCAACTTACCACTTTCTAGTTCTTCTTTTTTTTTTAAATTTTACTTTGGATAATGAGCCTGAGAAGATTGTGTTTAGAACCTTTTTTTAAGTTTTCTTCTCTGAACGGTCAGTATAACTTTAGATTTATTTAAATTTTTTCAAGGACTGCTAGGTTGGTGATTTATCGTAACCAAGTTGAAAGTTTTCAACTTTAACCTTATCACCTCGTCTTTCTACAAGATTTAATTGTGATAATAAATCAATACATTTAATACCAATATTTATAATTACAAACAAATGTCTTTTATATGCTTGTTTGTTGGTTAATGCTATTCATTTCGTTTTCATTTATTTCAGCACTCAGCGACAAATCGCTTTCTAGCCCCAAAGGCGAGAATAACCTATTTTGACGCTTGTCCGATTGCGCCTGCCTTCTCTGAATAAAATATTAGCCTACTTTAGTTGGAGCCAGTTCAATCACTGTCCACCCCGAACACACAAGCGAAGAAACAGGAATTCGCCTACAAGAACGTGACCAGATTATCCTGAATTCTTCAAGCTAGAATACCTCGATACGAATGGAGGAATAAAAGACGTGGGCTTGCATTGAGGGTCCATTTGTAGGAAAAGTACGCTTCTTGCTAAATCGGATCTGCAGCCGACGAGGAGACTCTTTTCTTACTCCCTGTTTGGTAGATCAGTAAAGAGTAAAATAGGACGGAAAGGCTAAGAAATCAGGAGCCACTGCTCGTTTGTGCTTCGTTACGAAACGTAGCTCGTATATGTGTGATTTGTTTACAATTGTAAATAAAGCAGCAGCTGCGTCTTAAAATTTATTTGTTTTTTGTTTTGATTGGAAGGGAAGATAAAGCTCATTGTTTTAAGGATGAAAAAGTTTAATTGAATATGAAATTTTCTAATTGATTAATAATATGTTACATTTATAGCTGTAGTTGAATACCATATTCCATAGAAAAACAAAAACCAATTAATAAATTGTTTACGTGCTTGTGAAGTTATTCTGTTGTTTTTATTATATTTCGATCAAATGCGTTATATGCTCTATATACACATGTGTAGTGCGGATTGAAAAATGTGAGAACGTTCGGATTAAAAAATATAATTAATATCTTCTCCGCGAGAGTTTTCCATTACACACATATCTTTAACTTGGCAGTAGATAGATGACTCTGTCTGCTGCCCGATGAGGCATTAGTTTTTAGTGGCGCTAGCTGCGGAGAGGCAGCAAAGTCTGCGGCTTTCACGACGTCCGCCGGGAAAATGATTTATTTCCGAAATCCAACCTACGAACCGACGACAGTATCTCGCGCTTCGGGAAGTGCGAATCGCTTTGTATTTGTGTTTAATGTTAATGCCATATGAGACTGCAAATTAGAACAATAAATACGTCTAGCTTGCTGAAATCATACTTTGCTTTAAGTTTTATTATATTTGAATATTGTAACTGTTGGATACTTTCAGTTGCTTTGAATTTGTAACAATCCAGGAATACCTACATTAGGTCGTCTGCGAGTATGGATGAACCCAACCCAATCGATTTGTGCGGTAGAAAATAGGAAAATGGAAAGAGGCCGGAAACACGACGTGCAAAAGTTTGGCCTCCCACGCCTGGGAAAATGTACGCGTGGCTCTATGTATGACTGCGCCCGTGGGCTTTCGGGTCGAAAGCATGTAAGCTCGTATAGATACCGCTCCCCTGCTGCCTGCAACACTAGCTTTCGTGACAAATACCATTAGCGACTTTATATATTTCCCAATCAAATACGATTGATTCCCATTATGATTTTTATATTAATTGATGAAAAACAAAAATGGTGATATTAGTTTGAAATTGACAGCTGACATGCGCAACGCCATATATTATACAGTTCTGTCATGCTGTCATGGGAATAATAATCGCAAGTTGCTTTGCAAATACAATCCACTCTTATCAACTCTAGACTAGACACAATCTACCTCTACCTTACAAAGAGCGTTGACAAGGAGAACACAGAGCACACGTCCTTCGACCTTTCCAAACTCCTGCCGTTCGCTTTACTTCCGGTGTGACTAGAACCATAAAGTGTATTCTGGGCACAACGCGCCGGTGTAATATAACAGAATTAACATTTAATGCAAGTAAAGCCTCGCGTTAGGCACGTGATGAACGCTACCGCCATCTTGTGATTGCGCCTGCGTGTGCGTTCATACTTCTTTTTCCTTACACCAAGGACTTTAGATCGGTTCGAAAAATGCAAGACGAAAGTCTTTTTCTTCCGCTTCGAAAATGTAATAAATTAATCCTCGAAACGGGAGAAAAATTTCGCTACTCTGGAGATGTTCGTGTCTCGAGTCTACTTTTGTCTCGTGTAACAGAACGCAGCACAGACGAACGAATTTAAATAGTCGAAACCAAAGACGTCTAATCTAATATTACGTACACGCCCGTGCGTTTTAAGATAAAGTTCTTTTAATTTAACTTCGTAGGATCCAACGGACCGTGACACGAACCGAAGAAAAAAACACGATGGAAATTATTGCACTGCTACTAGATAAATTTAATAAAAAATGCAATTATAAAGCGAAAAAGTGAAGCCGATATCTCGAACGTCCGGGTTTTTCATTAAAAAAAAAATGTCAAATTTAATTCTATGTAGTCAAGAAGGTTGTTTCGAAACAAAATAAAAGAAAATAAACAAGATTATATCGACACCAACGCCAGCTCCAGCGCCATAAAGCAAGTAGCAACAGTGTTATCGTTGACAGGGTAGAGCAGGGTGCTTGCATGAATGAGGAAAGGCCGCTGGCAATGTTTGATATTCGATACAGACCAACATGATGTCTTACATGCTTTGACCAGTGTACGTGGGTTTTGGACGCGCACGTACGAACGTCATTAATTCTCTAGTTCCTCCTGACCTCCTTGAAGAGGAACGTCCGCAGCCACATAAATCTACCGCAGGGAGAAGCGGGTTCTTCTCGCTGCTTCGGTAAAAAACGAGTATTATTCTCCACAACGACTTAAAGTAGACTTGCCAACTTTCAGCAGAAGACCGCACGCAAACAGATAACTGGACGACAAACGGTGAAACTTAACTTTTCACGTGGTCGCTGACTAATGCCTTCATGCGTTTGCTACATTTAGCGCATTAGTGCTATTTCCGCTTTTGGCTGTTTTACTA
>JARJDU010031220.1:0-18968 GCA_030264695.1 Lissagria laeviuscula | reverse complement strand
TTTTATTTCGTTTTTTCGTAAAAACTCGTAAAAATCACACCACATCGCAGCTAAATGCAAAAACTTGTTCAGATGGTGTGTCGATAATAGCACATTTTCGATTTTCACCATTTCCACCTTCAGCAAGGCAGCACTATGCAATGCTAAGCCAACATGCCAACGTCTCTACTTACTCTCTGCTATCTTTCTCCTGTATTCTCTTCCCAACCAACGAGACGCAAGCAGTCGTAAAATTATCTCAAATTACATTAACATCGCGAATCCCTTAACGTCGCCGCGACTAGAAGGGCGGCGTTCCGACCATTGTGTGCAAGTAGCGAACTGTAATAACCGCATTATTTATTTACCCTCTTGCCATAACGACCGCCTGCCTGTCTCGTCGTTGCTCATCCACCGTTGCTGCGCTTTTCTCCTCTCTTTCAACCCCCTGAGTGATATTCACTCATGATACGTGCGTATCATTCTTTCATTCTTTCGCCATTATTAAAAATAAATCTGCTCCTCTAAGGTATTTTTTCTTCTTCTGTGTTCAGAACATACAACACAGGCTTTCACAACACCCCTCTAACCGGAGAACTTATATATACCTATATATTCGATGGTAATAATTTAATTTAAATATCCAAAGGTTATGTATGTTATGTGTAACTTCCCTTCCCAAGTCGCTAAACTTAAACCAAAATTTCAAAATCATTTAATTTGTTACAGAGCGCAGTATCATCGGGACCTAGTCAATCTCCACCAGCCCCACCAGTATCAATGGCGGTGACGTCTTCAGCACCCCCGACGGCAGGAAGTCCACCACCTGCGAGTGGTAACGGCGCGCAGAGATGTTGCGACACTGGTCGCCCAATTTTTACGGACCCTATTACTGGGCAGAGTGTGTGTTCTTGTCAGTACGAGTTATTGGGATATCAGCGACTCGCCGGAGGAGTGCCTGGAATCCCAGCGCTCTCCATGTATAGCGCACCATATCCTGAAGGAATGGCGGCGTATTTCCCCGCTCTTGGCGCTGACCAAGCACCTTTCTACACCTCAACGGTAAGCGAAACGTATTTGATTTGGCCGCCATTATATTGTCCAAATGACACGTTGTTTTAATTCGCTACGCATCCATTTGCGGCGATTAAATAAACACAATTGCCCGTGTGGGCGTATAAAGCTGCTGATGTTTTATTTGTGCGCCGCGCGGTGCTTGATCGGTCGTAAAACGAACGCATCGAGTCCGGTCCCGGGTTCATTATTTCTCGCTATAGATCTATACAGGGTATATTTTGTTTGGAAATGTAACTTCTTCATGATGAAGATGAGCATGCACTAGAGCAGAGATAATCTTATATGTTGACACTAAATTAATCATAGAGCAAGAATTCGAAGAAGAAGAAGAAGAAATGCAAATAACCTAGAAATCCACATGCGAATGCTTATAAATGCGTGAAAATTAATTTCCATGTTGATGCAATGAAAATAATGGCATCTTCAGCAATGTGTTACTAATTAATGCCCTTTACTCACCTGCTAGCGAGCTCTACCATGATGAAGATGATAACTAAGATAATTAAGTAACAACAACATCCAACTAACTTAACTACACATACAAACCGAATTTTAATAAAAACAACTTTGATCTCATTAAATTTTCATTTTACAATTTATATCGTCTTCTTCATTTTATTTATTTAATTGAATAAGGACAAGCAGAATTTGCGCATCATTCATAAATCCTTTCGCATCAACCACAATGAAATCATTTAAATTCATTGAACGTTGACTTCTTCTGCATTTTCTTCAGTTCTCTTCCTTCTGACTTATACACACACGCATGCGTCGTATTATGCTTTCTATGACGACTTTACTTTATTTTACTTCACATATCCAAAGAGGATGAACAACCATCCAACGACGTTAAAAACGAATCAATAATAAATAATCGCTTGTCTCATGGCTCCGCGTGCATTTAGCTCCTACGTCGAAAACCACAACCGAAATGTGCTCATGTTGTTTTGTTCATTCGGTCTGCAGAAGATGAAGAAGAATAAGAAGCTAGCAAGCAAGCAGCAAAGACGACGGACGCTGCGTGAATAAAAAGGCAACAAACACGCACGCCGAGCGCTGTCAGGGCCATTGTTGTGCCACAAGCGCATCCAGTGATTAATATAATAATCCGTAATGAAGTTATATAGACACGTCCCAATCCTGATTTATGATAAAACACATTCGGGCCCATGTTTTATACATTTATGTTATGCGCATATGTGTTACTTACTGCTTGCTATATGTGTATTATACTTACCACAGTGCGTTACTCGCTTAATCTTGCTCGTTGGTTTGTTAATCCCTTGAGGCTTGCTTACTCTTCTTGGACAATGATCGCAGTCATAAGCATACTAACAACTAAGATTTATATAAGTAAATTCATTAAAATCCAACTGTTTAATAAGTTGCTATCAACCTAGAACTGCTTAACTGATAGTTCATTAACACCTTCAAACTGAATAGGCAATGTCGTCCAGTTCCATTTCCATCGCAAATGATATTAACATTCATTGATTAATAACAACAAATATGTCAATCTATCAGACTACAACTGCAAAAGGTCAATAAGTCACTGTTTAAAATTAGTTAATAAGTAATATGCAACAGATATCAGCAGTTCACACACTCAGTGGCGGATTTATGCAAAGGCGCAGGACGCGAGCGCCTGGGGCCTCGAAATTCAGAAACTGGCATCGAAGCTCTCTTTACTAGTAGCTTCCATTGCGAGGGGCCTCAAACTGAATGTGCGCTTAGCACTAAATCCGCCGCTGCTCACACTCGAGTACAAACTCACTAAGCTCATTAATACACAATTAACATACTTAAGTAAACTAACAATGAATTCGTTTCAATTTCAGGCAGCAGGCTTAGAACTGAAAGAAAACTTAGCGGCAGGGGCGGCATCATGGCCCTACCCATCCGTGTATCACCCCTACGACGCCGCCTTCGCCGGTTATCCATTCAACGGGTAAGTTATCCATTTAATTATTTATTTTATAGAGTCAGTGGTTTCATGAGTTGCGTGGGCACACGCAGTTAGTTAATACCCGAATGTGTCACTAAGCGGACGTAAAATTCGAGTGTTGAGGATTGATTGCGTCAACACGGGAGGCTCAAAATAAATGCTGTACGTTACTTTTTTCCTGGAAATCTAGCACGTTGCGTCGTTCGTTGGGGTGTTGTCCCTCGGGAGAGTCTTTCTGACTCTTCGGCGAAGTAGTTGGTAATAGTCGTCGAGCAGTGGTATCGAATGGTTGGGGTGTGTTATCCGACTAAATAATAAATGACGTACGTTTCTACACACACACACATTTCGTGGCCAAAAACGTAGAGATTTTACTTAATTGAAATTGATTATGTACGGCTTAAGGTTTTCTAATAACTAAAAATGGTGCATTATTTAAATCTTGGATAGGTTAGTAGAAGTTAGATGGATATAGTTAGAAGTTATGTTGGCAACACTGATGATTGATGATGAGTTGTGATGCTATGGTGTTGTGTTGATGATGATATTAAGTACGAACGTGAACCCAAAGGCCACGATAATTGAATTTAATTATTTATAATTATGTCAAAAACGATAAGATAATTTGTTGTTTTTTTTTGTGTGTGTTGTCCGTTTATAATGTTATAATGCTTTAATGCGAACCGAGTTCGTGATCAACGGCATGTTTAGCATTTAATGTTTAATGTTTTCGTAGATGATTGTTTTGTATTAGGTTACACTTTGTTGCAATTATGAACTGACTAAGCTATTGTTTTTTATATGACAACAATGCATATTAATATCAACCGCTGCCACTGTTCGGAAGCAATTTAAATTCATATCAGCATGCAAGTTTACAGAATTAAAAATGTACGTGAGAATGATTCGTATGCACGGAACAACATTCGGAAGTCAAGTTCATCGTTAATATCGATTGTGTCATGTTTTCGTCGTGTGTCCGGACACACGGCGTTAAGTTGCCAACAAACAACATGTGTCCCTTCTTTGACAGCACGTGGACGGAAGACCATTCCAATTACATCTTTTGTTTTGGTAAAGATGGAGTGTTGACTGCATCATGTTACTCATACTAATTCGATTTCTTCCTTAAATATCAACTACATATCAATAAAACTATCAATGAGTCATCATTTAGACGTTGGCGGCGACACCTCGTGGTCGCATTTTTTAAATTGAAATGTGGCACCGATAGTGGCCGAGATAATGTACGAGCATCGTTCGTGTTACCCCGCCAGGTGCAGTGCTGCCAACTTTTCACTCTGCATCTGCCTTCACTAGTACACCCATTTGCATAAACTAACAGCACTACTACAGCACTGGCGTCGACTTTAAATTATAAATTCTAACAGTGAAAGAGTATCACAACTTAAATGGTACATCATAGGTAGTTAGGAGTTAAATTTTGCAAAAAAAAAGTAATTATGAAACGATACATCATAATAGATTATATTTGCATAGTTGCATACTTGCGACATGCGCATTATGCAAACTCGGAAGGGCTAAAGGGAATAATGCAATATCTTCAGGTTTAGAGTCGTGTCGCGGCTGTCAAAACTGTGACGAAACGCCCTAATGACTGCTGCTGTTCCCTCTTGCGCGATGCTATTGAAATCCGAATCTAAGGCCGAATCACAGGGCATAACAAAAGGTGTCAAAAGCAGAAGTCAACACGCGTTGCGCTAGCTTGGATGGTGGTAGCGGCTGCGTAAAATTATTACTGACGCTTTCTTCGCGCCTTGCCTCAAGAACCCGAGATCTAGATACAATCTTTTAACGACAGGTAATCGATGCATTGTTGTCACACAAGAGTTTCAATGCTGTCTGTGTCTGAACTTGACTTGACGTCTCGTCTCGGGTCCTTCTAAGTTCGATTTTTTCCAACCAGTTCTGCCGAATTGTTAACAACATTACATGTATTTCCATAATGGCTTAGACATTTCACGCTTCGTTGCTTCAAAAGTTACCTTTAAACGCTGCTGCCACGCTTGTTTTGCTTATAACCGGGCAACGGGAGACGACAGTAGACTAAGAGACAACCGACAAGCGTTGGGGCCTCATTGGCACTCGCTGGCGCGGAAGTGATCTGCATGGCGCGCTCCGATTAGCAATTGCTATGGTAACAAGCTGATAATGCGATCAGTTAGCGCCAGGGGAGCGAACGAACGAACGCGCCAAATGGCGGCCCGGTCCGACCCGGATTTTTACATCAACGCCGCTTCCCCAAACAACAAGCCCTTCATATCTATCACCGGGTATCACACCATGACGGCTTTATTAATTTTCCATTTGTATCTGATCTGCTTGCTATACCAACGAACGAAAAGTCTTGGTGTTTTTGTAGAAGCAACAAAGAAAAGAAAGGTTTCAATTTTGTTTCCTGAATGTGTCAAAAGTAATGAAAGCCCCGTGTATATCAAGATGACAGGTTGTTTCAATTTTGCAAACATCCCTGCGCCGTGTAAAAAGGAAGGTTTCCCCTCTGAGGAGGATGAAATGTCATCTTGATTGTAAGACAGCTTGCGCATCTGGTCCATTTGATGTTATCAATTTCTTTTTTCTTACTAGTAGAATTGCTTTCTATTTCATCAGTTCTAGGAGCTTTAAGATAGTCGGTTCTCTTTTATCTATGAAGGGTTGCTCAAGTTGCTCAAATTGGTCTTCAATTGGTTTCTATTGTCATTGCAGATACGGCATGGATCTCAATGGCGCTCGTCGGAAAAACGCCACGAGGGAAACAACCAGCACCCTAAAAGCTTGGCTCAATGAGCATAAGAAAAATCCTTATCCCACTAAGGGCGAGAAGATAATGCTGGCAATCATCACCAAGATGACCTTAACCCAGGTGTCGACGTGGTTCGCTAATGCGCGGCGACGCCTCAAGAAAGAGAACAAAATGACTTGGGAGCCCAGAAACCGAGTGGAAGACGAAGACAACAACAATGACGACGACGATCATAAAAGCACCGACGGTAAAGATTTAATAGGTACGTCCGAATGATAAACAGCACCCTTCATTGTAGTTTAACTAACTGTTGGCGTTTCTTCCTTGTTTAGATTCCAAAGATTCAGGGACAGGTTCCAGCGAAGATGGCGACCGACCTCCTCATCCAAGACTAGGTCCAGACACCGGCAGCGAATGGAGCGAGTCTCGACCAGATAGTGGTCCCGACAGTCCCGAACTCCTCTACGACCGATCTCATCCCGCGTTTCTTCCCCCGCGATCTTCCGGCTCCCCATCGCAATTGTCTGGTTCAGTGGTGTCTAAGCCACGAATATGGTCTCTGGCTGACATGGCGAGCAAGGAGAGCGACAGTGGGTCCCCGCAGTCTGCATCTTCTTCGTTCTACTCAACGGCAGCTAGTAGACTGATGCCTCCCTTGGGTGGACGTTTGGGACCTCCAGGCCTCCACACGTCCCCATACGCTCGGACGCACGACTTCTACCGGAGTCTCTATGGACCCGCGGCGGCGCAGCATCTGGCTGCCGCGGGCGGTAGCGCCGGTGGACACCACGACGTATCGCTTCTGGACGCTTACTCGAGGAATTTTCTTGGTGCCGGCCATCATCCTGCCGGCTCGCTGCTGACCAAAGCTTCATTACCAGCATCTACGACGGCTACCATGACTAGCATGCCTCTGGGACTAGCGACGAATGCATCGCGCATGTCGCCTTCGTCCACGTCGTCGATATCTTCTGGGTCTGAGACGCCTCTAAAGCCTATGGCACTTAACAAGGCCTGACTACCGATCCCCCTATGGCCCTGATCTTCTACTACTACCTCCGGATGTGTAACTGTAAATAAAAGTGGACAATAAATATAGTAATTATAATTAGTTGGGGAAGGTGTCATTTGAACAGTCGTCATTGTGATATATACGTGAATTCCGTGGGCGGAGATTATTAATGAGTGCATCAAGTACTACATAAAGTTTAAGCAAAAGGACTTAAGTAAGTTAAAACGTTATGTTATGATAACTGGTGATTATGTATAGAAGACTTTATTATGTGGTGGCTCGCACTGTAATAGGTCATTATCTTTGTACATAATAAAACTACGAATTTCACAATTTCAAGATGGTATATATAACTACTAAGTAACTGCAATCAGCGCATGCGCAGTACGTGGCAGCAGTATAAAACAGAAGAGAGAGAGAGAGAAAGAAAGAAGAAATCTTGTATCTATATGTATGTAATTAGAGTAGCGGCGTAAGTAAAGAATCTTTGTTATTAAAAAATATTATTATGTACTAATAAGAATAATACGCGCATACAAAAATATAAGTTAACATTATATAGAGAAAAAGCAGAGCTGCATTGTATATTAAATGAAGATGAAGAAAAGTATGACAGGAGATATAAAGAAATTTATGCAACACTCAATTATTAATCACACACATACAAAATACACACATAAAGTACACAACAAAAACACGAAATACATACATGACATACAGAAGGCAAACGAGACAAAAGGACAATGTGTAGTGTAAACAATTCTTAATACATTATAGGAGTACAAAATTTCGGTTGTTTGGACATATCATTTGTTCGTTCCAGATAAATAAACTAGACAAGAACAACAACAATAATTGGAACTAAATATGAATAGATAGATTAAAGAGGAAAACTGAACAAATAATCACAAACACACACACGCATTAACACAACTTGACTTTAAACGAATTGTACTACATAAATATTATGGATGACTTACCAATATTTCGTGTGTTTTAAGCTGCAATAAAGTGACTCGTTCATTATTTATATTCAATTTGTTTCAATTCACACATTACTTGCCTTTTGCCTTGCAGATGCGCGCTGCATAAGATAGTCTGCCGTCAGGTACAGTACGACAAGATGGCCGATTGTGAACAATACGACAAGATGGCCGCCTTCTGACAATGCAACCTGAAATAATGCTCAAATTAAATAAACATGTATTTGCTTGCTGCAGCTGTATGTAAAGAATTGATCATTGACAATTTTCAATTGACATGGGACATAAACAAATTGGTATATCTGGTAAATGCTGCTCACATGCATTTAAACCATTATTACGTGTCTGTAAGCGTCCACCGGGCGCATTCATTACAATTCTTCTTGTCCACAATAGGAATACAATCAATTTGTTTTGTTTTTCGTCTTGTCTTCGACTGTGGACAATGCATCGACCGACGGATCGGACCCTCACTAGATTTATTAATATTTCGCGGCGTGCAGTTTTTCTTCAGCCGAAGCAAAAACAATGAATGCTGTTTGTTCAACGTTATGCCTACGCGCATATGATGTGTGTGTGTGTGTTGCTGTTTTTTTTTTTAAATTTAAATTTTATTATTTCTCCTTTGCGAAGATCGAACATCGAGGATTCGTGTGCCCAGCGACAGTGCGGTCCGCGTCGTCAGTTGACAATGGACATGTCCGGCTGAACTAATATCGAACGAAAGACCACCGGCGGCGGACATCGATTCCCCGACCTGCGTCTATACATCAATGCTTGAAAGCATTTGTAGAATGTGCCCCTGACTGACTGCAATGCTAGCTAACTCCTTATTGCAACTTGAACTCATCCTTTATTTTACTTTTTACTTCTATGCTAACCACTCATAATTAACATGGTGACTAACTATTTGAAGGTACTACATTGTTCAAAGAGCTACGGTGCTAAAACCTTCTCAACTTCTTAACTAATGATGTAACATTTGATTTCTTCAATTAGCAGGAGGTTACGAGGCGGGGGCGCCGCACCGCCGCGACTACTGGCCAGGCAGTCAGCCCTGCCGACAGCTAAAAACTGACTCCATAAATCGCGCGCCACGAAGATAAACCATCGCAGGCCGAGACGATGATATTGTTGTATCTTCATTAAAGCAAGCGACTCGCGGCCGCCTTATAGGGCTAAATTGGTTCTATGCCGCTGACAAGTCGATGACAACATCATCAGCAAACTGATCAAGTAGAAGAAAGAAGTTTACGACGTTTTTCTTGTGGTTATTAATCTTTACAATCGGGTGTACATAAGCAATCAATGCGTAGAGTAAACTGCTATGCAATAAATTTATTCAAAAATTGTGAAATTTGCTGGATATTTTATCTAGTTTCGGATGATTTTTTTCTTGTAACTATAACTAAAATAATTACACGAGTTATGGAAGATTTTGTCAAAAGACGCAGCTCTTACTTCTCTTAGCACATCTTATTCAAAACAGTATAACTTTTAAACTAAGACTCGGATTTCTATGATTTTAATACTATTTGAAAGCTAATTAAATTGTGATTCGAATAACTCCCCTCCGAAAAAATGCAAATTTCTGATGTAAAGTCTTATTTTCTGCATATAGAAAATTGAAATGAAGTCGTATTTCATTAGGCTAATTAGCGAGTGTTTTCCGCCTGCTCGAGGCATGTCAAAACAAATCCAATTTTAGTGTTTTATGCCTTTGAGGTTTTGGAGTGGCGTCAAGCGTCATGCGTCGACTACAAAGTCTTACGTTTCGTCGTCGCGACGCACGATTTATTTTTAAGCATCCGAGAATGCGTCTAAAAAACAACACAAAACTGACAAATGCGACACATGTACGATCTGCCTATATCGGCTCACTTCCTCGGTAAGTAGCGCGCTCACACATGACAACAATTACATGCATTTTTAGAAGGAAATTATGCAAATAATGCCTTCAAGGCGCGCGCAACTCGGAAGCCAGATAGAGCTCAGTGCGTGAAAGATTGATGATGCTTCTACCTTCTCAAATTTGACGTTAATTAAAATCCTATGCTGCTAAAACTAAACTAAGAAGAAAAACACCAGAGGATGCTCTGCTGTTTGTTTGCTTGAGTATAAAACAAGAAGATGAAGAAGAAAAAATAAAAGAATTAAGGTAAGTGTAAGGATCAGTCAAAGTTAAGTAAAATGACTTAAAGTTTGAAAATGAATTCTTGTTGATTTAGTAAATTTGTATAGACTGTATATTTTTAATTTCATTTTGTACGATCTGCATTAATTACGCATTAGAGCAATCTTTTGTCTATCACCTGCATTCGTCAAAACAGATTGCAATTGTAACGGATTCAAATGGCGTCCATTGTGCGCACCACTTAATTGTTTATTGCACAAAGCACGCCGCCGCCGTCACCGTTTCGAATCGCAAAATGGCTTCATTCGGCGTGGTGTTTTGTTTTAATAGCTGCCTGCCTCCAAGCGGCGGCAGCGTTTTGTTAAACGTCGTATAGGCGACACCTTCGTCGTGGGGGTTGAGTAAGCCTCGCACCCCGAACAATAGCGCGTACTTCACCTTAATTAGAGCTCTCTCATATGGTAATAGCTGATGAAAGTTTAATTTCGCGTCGCTTGCGGCAGCCGTAATTAGAATTCGCAAACACTGGGATTCGACGTAGGGCGATGCGCGCGCGTCTCTGCTAATTATGTAGAACATAAACGACAAGATTAAGTCTATTAGGCGTCCTAACGCGCGCAAATTGCTGACTTTCACTATTTCAGGAATAGGGATGCAGGCAGCATGATTGCTTCGAGTGTGTACGCACTTACATACTTAAGTAGACTTAAGAGTTAAGTCATTAGATTTGTGCAATTAAATGTGCAAATGCAGTCGACTTGGGTCAACATCGCGGCATGCTTTGACAGCAACTGCCGCGCCGGCGACTTTCATGTTGAAGGACAACAAAAATATTTGGTCTCAACACACATGAGAAGAGCATGCGCGCAGTGTTTAGCCGCTGATGAAATGTTCTTGCGTTACACAGCGGTGCATCATCCTTCTGCTCGTTAGGACGAGGATATCGGTCGAGCTTATTACCGCCAGGTTCGGATATAGATAGCCACCAAAAGTGTTTCTCTTCTTTGTGGCCCCGGCCGGATGTGTCGGCTGACAAACATCAAGTCGTTTATCATCACCAAGTGCGCGCATCAAAGGCCAGTCGGTCTTATCAAATGCGACATGTAAATGCGTACTTACTTTGAGAACAAATGTTATTAAAGTTGATTCTGTAAAGGTATCAGCATTATAACTTTACAAATAGTTGGCTTAATTATTTTTCTATGGCGACATATTGATGTGCATGTGCATCGGCGGCGGCGGCGGCAACGCATGTCGTGTAATTAATGAATGGCAGGCATTGAAGTAGTGAGAGGCAGCGAGAGAGACCTGTCGAAGGAAGGTGATTCTTAATGGCGCATAGATGTGTCAGTAGACAGTTATTTATTACAGACATAAAACGCAATTACCTGGGCACGGTACCTGCAAATGGTGGCACTACACGATTTATTAACTCTTTTCGTAAGCCTTCGTCGACCCCCCGAATTAATGATGACGGCCGTTGGGACATCCTTCCGTCTGTGTCTGTCCTTGCGTCGTTCATTCATTCCCATCATCGACTCTTTATCACAGTTACCTTGCTTGCCACATTCTTCATAATTCCAAATCTCAGTTTTTTTTTTCGCTTCATTTTCTTTCATTCCTTTCTTGCTCATGTCAATTGTGAAAAATCGAATTCAATTAACGTCTTACTAAATGGAACGTGATCAAACAATCATGGAAACAATCCCTGACGAGTTTGAAACGACGGCGAGTGAGATGGGGGTGGATGGCCATTAAAAGTGACGATTGAGATGGAAATTACGGCGACTGGCCCGCGGAGATAAACACTGAACAGGCGGCGGGATGCGATGCCGATGGCGGCAATGGCAGCAGCAGCCAGCAGTAACTGGACCCCTCTTGTGTTCACAATTAATCAAAAGAGAATTGACGGAATGAGTTGAGTTTTAATTACTTTGCTGGATGGATTGAGAATTCGTGCAAAATGTAATCAATGGGTTTCTGTGGGTTTTGTCTTTTATTGCACACGACACACATACTGGCGGATTACATATAAATGCCAAGTTGTTATATATGAAATTATTAAAACATTTTTTTTTTATTTTAATTAAACTAATCATCTAAATTACGCTACCAGATTAGGTCAGCTGATTCATTCATAGTTTCAAAAATACTATCCTCAGGAATATTTTAACAATTTCTTGTTGTTTGTCCTTTAGGTGCGAGCCTTACTATCTACCAACGAAATCAGAACCGTACCAAACCTGAGTACTACTACCCATGCCCATATATTTACAAATGCAACCTACCTCTAGCTAGCTTGCAAGAGTTTGTTAGCTTTTCAACTCTTTGGAAGTCTCATCAGTATCTCAGTGGAAGGTATGTGCGTGCCGGCAGCACTGTCGAGTATTCTCAGAATTATCGCCGTTTTTACCAGAAAAAATACCACAAACGCTACGCGAGACAGCCGTGACGCGCTGGTCCACAGTCTCTGCCTCAGTCTCGATTCATTAAAAAACAGGTCTGCACAACTCAACACGCAAACTCTATAGCAACCCAACGTATATCCATATCCATAGTACATCCATACATTTGATTTGAACCTCATCATTGCTTATCCACAACAAAAACAAATGCAACTTCTATATGGCCAATAAACCGTCGGCAGTCAACACAGTCTACAGATAAGTTAAAAACGATGTACTAAGATTCCAGCACCGAAAATTCAAAATCTGAACTGACCAGCAAAAAGAAAATAATAATCAACAGCATGGAGGAGATGGAGCGTGAGAAAAGGCGCCCGGTAAACGGAGAACTAAGGCAATTATAAATAGCTACCTACTTAACATTCTCGAATAATCCCCGAAAAAAACAACAAACAGATAACCTGGTCTTCTCTACCCTCTTATACAAGACATGACAAAATGTTAGACCAGGTCACCAGACCATAAATAAGATAAGGTTAATTTTGAGCGCAAGAGATCCAGGTGATTAGAACAGCTCGATTCGGCGGCATTTGACAATGTAAAGAAAACCCGATGTCGGGGAAGATAGCTACAGCTACAGTCACAGTCACAAATTCTATTAGCTTATTATTATGGATGCGGTTATAGATTGTATACTTATACGTTATATATACATGGATGAAGTCAAGCCATTGAGAAGAAGGAGTTGAGGAGTGGTACCTACTGACAAGGTGCGCACTGCCCGCTGGGATCATCAGCTACTGTGTCTTAACTGACTGACTGACTCAGTTAGATTGGAATCTTTGAATAATTTAAATATTTTAGGTAATAGCTAAGTAAGAACGAGAAAAAGTTAAGTATTCAGTTATAATGTTAACTATTGTTGGGTTTAGTGCTAGAAATTAATTTTCGTTGGCGCTTCCTTTGATGTTTTGCAAAGCATTTGCAATTCTATTTTAATGCCCAAACTGCTACTTTGCATATGAATGAAATATGATAATAATAACAATTATGAATTTAGATTTAAATTTGAATTAAAATTGTTTGTTGTTAAGTGCGGTAGTGTTTGCATAGAAGAAGCTGTCACATAATTTAGGTTTGAAGCGGTGCTGCTCTGAATGTTATGATCCGGCTTTTCTTTCTTTGCTATTATTCATGATACAAAGCTTAACAAATGCGGATATGGCAATTAACTCGAAACTATTTAGCATTTCATTATCATATCATAATAATAATTTAACATTTGTTTAATTATAAAATTATGATTGTTATCCTTACATTCCTATTGGTTACATTTCCTATGAATTTCCATTAAAATAATAAAGAAGAAAATGATCTATTTAATAATTGAATAATTGAATTCGAACGCAATCCTTAAGCAATGTTTCTTACTTGAGTTACCTATGCAATATGCAAGATGTACCTACTGCAAACAATTAAAAAGATCAGACGGCAGATAGAAGAGTATATGTATATATGACTATATGTACATATAATAATATGTAATATTCATTATTAAATCCGTGTCTCGGTGCATCATTACATGTGTGATTCCAGTGTTCGCCTGCAGCGTTGCAGAGAACAAACGCTGGAATTTAGCGAGCTTAGCTCGACATGAAGCCAGATGGATAGGAAGCGAAGCCAACAAGACTCGCTCATGCTGACTGACTCGACCATCATTCGAAATCCTTCTCGTTCACATATAAATAATGCGAGCGATTTTAATTAGGCACAGATATAGATTCTAGCGCATGATTGTTTTGCGCATGTGCTTCTTTTCGTCTCGTTTCGTATAAGCGCAATTTCTAGTAAAGAGGTAACTACATACATACGTAATGATGGATAGATTATGAAGTTGAAATTGTTGCACGAAGCTATAACTTGTGCTAAACATATGCTATCCTTAAGAAATTTTATTTTATGCTGGAGAATGGTAATAAAGTTAACTTTGCGTTCAAATTGTACCACAGATTTTCATCGAATGGCGATAAATATACTTTTGCTGTAATATGCATGTATTCATGATTGGTTTAACATGAAAATTGTGGTTTTCCGAGCAAAATGATATTTTTCCTATCAGTATGACATTTACCAGAATTTTGAAAAAAAAAGTAACTAACTATAATACTTTCCTTCCTAACCCCAAATAATTGAAAGGGCCTAACCCAACAAACTAAAAAATTAATTTTGGGGAAGGGGCGGGAGGTACTGCTAGAATTTGAATTTGCTGTTGATTGTTATTTGAGTGTGTTTCAGAGACAATTTAACCATTTGAAACTTAGTACTGTTGTGCTTGCTCTATGATCTGCAATTCAATTTTGTGACATGTACGATAACTACGCATACATATCCCTCTGTTGACAAGGTGGGTCAAAAGTGACCCAGAGCATAGTTATTTTGAATACAACGTATGCGCGGTTCTTTTTCCCGTCTTGTGCTTTTAGCTAACCTACGACCGACTATTCCTTCAGTTATTTGTAAAACCTTCAGCCTGTGGTAAGTACGGTTCCTTCGTTATTCAACTTTTACTAAGGCTACCTTAATTTTGAGTCACTTTTGACCCATATTTATTAATATCTTTATAGATAATTTGGAACTTATTTGAACTTATATTATTACTTGGCGGTTTTTGGGGACTGATTATTCGGAACTGTTGTGATAATTGTCTAACCATTCAGTAAAAAGTCTTAGTCAATAAATCAAAGTCTAGATTTATAGCGCATATTTTTAAGTTTTGTTTTGACAATATTTAAAATAAAATAAATAAATTTTTGCCAAAAACCTTCTTACTTTGTTTTATTATCCATAAAATTGAAATCATTGGGCTACCAGAAAAAGGCAAAAACAGCTTAAATAGTCCTTCAGTCAGAAATGACCCCACCTTGTTTTATCTGTGATTCGGTGATGTCAACAATATTTTTTTAAATAATAACATAATATTTTCAAATTTTATGAAAACAACAAACTAACTATTTATTCATTTAATCATAAAAATAATTATTTATTTAGTATAATAATAATAATTTAAGTTTAATGAGCAGTTTCTATAGAAAAAGTTTGTATGTACCTTGAGAAAACTGTCAATGCGCAGGTTATATGGCTTAATGCAGAGGGCGTAGGCGTATGTGCATGTGCATATTTACATATCACAACATATCTACACATATATAGATATATTTCCTATGTTAGTAGTCCGCATATTTCTCGCGCGGTGTTTCAGTTATACGTTCTGATAACACGACAAAGCACTACATCATATTGCGGATGATGCAGTGATATATACCTCAGCATGCCAGCATCTTATATACCCTAACCCATAAATATATAAATTCATAAACGTATATACAGGCATAAGGCACAAACAAGACTCGTTCATTCAGTATGTGCCTTGTTGCCGAATGTAAACACATTCATATATACATATTTATACTTTTATACTATTTACGATGCATATTCCTACCTGTATATATAATATACTTATATCAAATATATATGCATTTACTTCTACATATATGATATTATTATGTTCTTAATACATTTCATACAACAGACTGAAAACTTTATGTGCCCATAGCAGCGTTAAATTGTCACTGGGATTCCCCTGTTTCAGTGGATTGTGCTGGCATCTTCTCTCTCCTCTCTTCAAAAGAGTAATTTAGCAAAACTAGAAAAGGTGCAGTCGGCAAATGATAATAATAATAATAAAGCAACAAGCAGTTCGCGCATGTTAACAAGTTGCGATGTGCTGACTGTGCAATGCAGTGGTGCCAAAGCACAACATCTAGCTCTTTATCTTGAATTATATTCACTTGGGCTAAGGGCTAGAATCTTCTTACCTTACCATACTCTCACGTTTGTACAAAAAGTGAACAAACATGTTGAAATATTACAAGAATATGTATTATATAGATAGGTATACAGTGTTGCCAACTAAATCGATAAAAAAAAATTCTAAAAATGTCAGTAGTTTGTAGATAATTTTGGTATCTTCTAGGTATATATCTAGTAAAAACGTAGTAGAATTAGAAATGTGAAGTAAAGATAAAGATAAAAGCTAGATAGGAAAAGGCATGATGAGCTTTAGTGATAACTGCTTTGTATGCTGGAGGAGCACAACGAGTCGTATACACTCCTAAAATAATTTGCGGATTGCTTTCAATTTAGTTTTCCTCCCGGTGCGCTCATGCCGCGCGCCCAGGCATCTCTATCATCCGGACGATGTGCAAGATTAAATTTTTGCCGTGCCTTTCTTCGCCCTTCTTGGACCGCATCCAGCATGGTTCGCATCCTTGGGATCCTTATGCGTCCTTCCGAGGTTTTTGACGGCTTCAGGAAATTTAAGACATTTCTGGGAAGGAACCATCAGATATGAATTATTGCTTTGTGTACGAGTACTATTTATAATTTCGTAATACCTATACATATAAATATACATTTTTGAGAAAATTGTATATACATTGAAAAAACGCAATTGGTTTTAGTTTTTACACATTACCGCTGTAAATTTACAAAAAATATCCGCATTTAGTAATATTAATTTCTCAGTGTAAAGTTACTTAATTTAAGTCATAGATTTTTTTTTAAATTTTCTGTTAATAAATTAATATTAGATCCGATAAATTGAATGTTTTATAATCTTTTTTGCTTATTGGATAGGAAGGAAATCAGCAGGGTTGTCACATCGCATGGCATGTCGATTGCATGTCCGGCAGGTGGCTTGGTAAGCAAGTTCGCTGAGCCACTACGACCGTTGTTGGTTGCTTTCTTTACATTTCATTGACTTCAGTTTTAAGGTTCTGTTTACGAGTTTCGAGTTTGGTGTTTCTTTGATGACACTATCGATCGGTTTAATCGACGAACTTACCTACCTTGAGTTTTAAATTTCTTTTTTTTTTTAGATACGAATCAAGTTCATCAATATATTGCTGTTGGACCCTTATTCGCAATGAAAAGCTTTCGACACTTGTATTTTTTTAAGGCAATATGTTAGATTTGCAATTTATACATATATATATCAGATATGTAACTTTTGTTATATACACGATATATAACTCAAGGGTGAAGAAGAAAAACATCAAAAATCCAAGATTTAATTACTTGAAACGTTATTCTAATACACAGATCACGAATTCGACCTAATCTGCAATTTAAAGTCACCTTTTAAAAACAACTTTTTTAATGTTTACACGTGTTCCAAAGAAGATTAACGACTGATGAGAAGATGCGTGTTTACATAACGCGCATCGCGCACGATTTACATTTATGGACCGTGAGAATTTCGTAATTAATTACAGTTGAATTATTGATGATACTCTATTGTTATATAATTTATTTATGTATTTATTATATTGTAATTTAATTTATCTTTAATCTTTAATATTATTATTATTACTATAACTAATACTGATATCAATATTCAGATATACCTACCTATTTTATTGTTAATTCTACTTACTTACTTACTTAACATGAATGAATTAATTATAAATTATAAAAACTGTGATTATATAGTTAATAAATAATGAAAAAGTTGTAATATATTAACTGTCAAAAACAGTTTATGTTCTCACAGGTATTACGCTATCATCATTAAACTGACATTAACATGTTTTATGCAGTTATAAATCATATGGGCTATAAATACGCGTAACTTTGCAATCGCAATTGAGTCCTAATTGTCATAATTAAGTAGCAAAGAACTCCTAAATCATATCACTCTACTACCATCACATATAAAGTCAATACTAATGTACAAATATATTTAACTATAGATTGACATTTAATGGGTGGTTAGACGTAAACCACGGAGATCGACCGTAAAAGCATTCGGCAAGCGGTTGACAAGGCAGTGTGGTGGTTGTTAGCACCCGCCCCCTCCTAGAAATGAATTTAATTAGATATGTCATACAAGGCGTGGGCACCCAGCGAAAATTCTCAGCACCCACCGGCACCTAGAAATTACGCCAGATTTTGGAAATAGTGTCAGTGCTGCTGTACTTTGTGCGCATACTTCAATAGCTGCGCTATCATAAAAGTTCTGCGTGGTTGGAACAGTTTTATGATATAAGGCGTTTCCGAGGACTAGATTAAAAAGTTAAAAACAAATCAGCTGACGCAAATGTATTGAAATGACGGTACGTTGTACGATCAAGAAACTGGTAGATTTTTGTTGGAACGTCAAATCAAACTGTACACTGTACCGTCAGGAGACTATTGGGACGCGTATCTTCCATCACGGCTTTTCGGGTAGTTGGAACAAACCGAATGCGCTCTAGTTGTAATTCTTTAAAACAAAAAACTTTTCAATATGTACGCGATTGACTTAAATACCTCTCGCAATCAACCAGTCGATAGCAATCGACTCTTTAAGCACCCCTGACATAAGTCAATTAAATTCGCTTCTAAAAATAAATTACCCGTTTGCGATTAACAACGTGTGAGGGCTACCAATCTACCCAATTATCGAATTAACGACACATTATCATCTTAATTAGCTAGAAGCTCTTTTGTGCCTGAATGAAATAAACAGGAAGCTTGCAATTCGCCGGAATGTTTACAAACATAACTTGACTTAAGTTAAGTAAAGTATCATAATACTCTCTTTGATCGGATGCATATATTACTGCATGC